>JBBBWG010012990.1:0-19085 GCA_037176905.1 Azolla pinnata
CTCGGAATTCATCGAAAGAACAAGAATCGAATCGATCGAAAAGCTCGAATTCATCGAAAGAACAAGAATCGAATCGATCGAAAAGCTCGAATTCATCGAAAAAAACCAGAATCAAATTGCTCGAGCCTTCGATGTTCCTGCAACAACAGGCGTTGTGTGAGGTTTTCTTGCATACGAGTATATTTGGGTAAAATCAGAAGAAAGAAATTTGCTACGTGTCGGAGATCAAAAGAAAACATTTGGACTTTCGGATGTATTGTACTTGTTGTGAGGATAATTGCATGCGTTGGTATGATGCTTCTTTGGAATAGTTAAGGGTAGGATAAAAAGTCTCGAGACTTTGGCACATAAATCGGCGTTGTGTCAACGTTTCTTGCTTAGTATTAGTTTGTGAAACACACATTGGGTTATATCGTCGACCTTGTCCATAGGAAAAGCCTTCCAGTGAGTTTGCTGTTGAAAAATACTCTATATATATGAGCTGGTGATTGAGGGTGAAACTCTTGTCGCTGTTTGTATCAGTCGCCCTCTTTGTCTAATTGTAACTGTCTAGCTCTTCACGACATGGGAAACAACCATTTGGGAGACTCAAATGTGGCAACAATTAAGAAATTAAGCTTTGTGAAACAACGGAGTAATCTGAACTCGATGGAAATTCACAAGCCTCGAGCCAGTATGGGAATCTAAACCCGCGTACATATCATACAATGCATGTAAAAAAAATTGTGTGATCTAGAAGCCTATGCAAAAGGGAGTATGTTTGTTTGTTTATTCTCGACTCGATATCTCGAGTGATAAGGATACCTGTATTTTGAAAAGCTTTGACCTTCGAGGCATTGTTAGCCCCCTTCTTGACATTTTGAGGCATAAGGTTAGACTTTATATACATATGATCCATACCATCGATCTCCGATGTAAATTATAAGGTAGTAGCATATTGATATGTGCTAATGCATAAAACGAGGTTTTATATTCGTGCTAATCTTTTGCTTGGGAATTTTGTTATGGGTATAATAATCGTTTATTAAAGACCAAGGGTACAGATGAAGAGATATTGATCTTACAAATAGCGAAATATTATGTTTTTGTTTGAAATATTAGTGAGGATTGCATATGGTTAAAGAGGATTTTTGACACTGTAACCCTCACGATATAGTAGTCTCCCACTCAAGAAAGAGTTGGATTCATACGGATTTATGCTCGAGCATCTATGTTGTTAAAAAACACATATTTTATAACCAAAATACATTTTAAATATTCGAACGTATTCTACATTGTTTAACGTTTCGAAACTGTCAAAAATTTAAAGCCGATTTTATAAGTATCAAAAGCAATTTTTACCACTGCAACTATTTTGTCTCGAAAAGCAAATATCGATCATTTTATAAACCCAAACTTGAATTTTTTGGAATTTCTACAATCTAAAGATTTTATAAAATTATGAACACTGAGAAATGGAATAGGAAAAGTTTAATTAATTGTCAAATTGCACAACTATTTAACGTACTTTAATGTATCTAATAGTATTTTGTGTATTTAACCCATATTGAACATATGTAACCCGTATTTAACGTATTTAACAACTATATGTTAAGATACATATTGTACATTGCTAAGTGCTTATAATTATTTTTATTAAATACTTTAAAAATACGTAACATACATACTGTACGCGAACAATCTGCTTTGTATATAACAACGTTGTTGGAGCATCATCAAAACAAACAAAACAGATTGGAATATCGTTTTGAATCCATTGTTCAGGGTTTTAATTGTAACGCTTTACCGATATGTCATTTTAATTAACTGTAAATTAGTATTTAACTACTTCACGCGTTGTGGTGTACGTATTTAAGCTATATTTAACGTGTATTCAACAACTATATGCTCAAATACATATTTGAAGCATTTATAGTTGCGCCGTCTGACTTTACCGTAGCCGATAAGTAGCGTTAATCGTCTTCATCGCGCTGATGAAGCAGCGGGTTTTATTACATACTTTTTAAATACGTAACATAGATGCTATACGCGTACAATATGCAACATATGTAACAACATTGTTTGTGAAGCATCAAAACAATCAGAACAAAGTGGAGGATCCTTTCCGAGTCCATTATTCAGGGTTTGGGAGCGCATAACCATGATGGGTAACACCGATCGCAAAGCTTCGACGATCTGCCAGTTTAATTAGTTGTAGATTTGCATATACCCATTCCACGCACTTCAACGCATCGAGCATAGCATGCGTGTTACGTATTCGAGCTAGTATTTTAACGTATTCAACCCGTGTTAAACGCACGCAAAACAGCTGTATGTTAAAAATACACATTCTACGTATTCATAACTTGTTGTATCGTATACGTTTCAAAAATATATGCGTCATATATATACTATACGCGTACGATATGCCGCGTACGTAACAACATTGGGTTTTGGGGCATCATTCAAGAACAAATAAGAAAAAAGGCCAAAAACAGAACCATTTGTTAAAAGGGTTTTGGGGAGCGCCTAACCACGGTTAGATTGCCAACCTAACCACGGTTAGATTCCTAACCTAACCATGGTTAGATTCCTAACCTAACCATGGTTAGATTGCTAACCTAACCATGGTTAGATTGCTAACCTAACCATGGTTAGATTGCTAACCTAACCATGGTTATTTTGGGTTCGTCTTCTTCACCTTCATTCCTCTGTAAATTTCCTTCGTCTTTTCTTCTTCTTCTTCTTCTTCTTCTTCATCTTCTTCTTCCTCACTGTCTGCGTTCCTTCATCGCATCCTCTGTTCTGCTCCTCGGCCCTCGCAGGTACGTGCTTCCTCGCTCTGCTCGGTCTCTCCTTCTTCACGCACCCCACAATCCGCTCTGCACCTCTCAGGTACACACACACATAAACCCCTGCCCTAACCCCTGCTGAAAAATCTTTCTTTTTCTTGTGTGTAGCGTGCTACTGGTTGGGGGGGGGGGGTTTCTTTCTTTGATTTCACGGGAGAAGCAGATTGAGGAAGGATGAGCAGGACCTCCTAGGGTTTTCCTTCTTCTTCTCCTTCTTCTTCTCCTTCTCCTTCTTCTTCTTCTTCTTCTTCTTCTCTCTCCCTGTTTCACATGGATCTCAACCCTCCAATTGAGGCAATGCAGAGCTTCCAAAGGGGAGCAGCTGGGTCGGGCCTCTCGTCGGAAGACGATATTTCTTCCGACTCTTCAGAAGAAAAACCACCCCGGCATCACATAATGGAGGGAGCAGGGGCGCCTCCTCTCACCAGAGAGGGAGAGGGAGAGGGAGAGGGAGATGGAGAGGAGGAGGAAGAAGTGGAGGTAGAAGAGGTGGAGGAGGAGGAGGAAGAAGAAGAAGAAGAAGAAGATGCAGAAGTAGAGGAAGTGGAAATTGAGAAGGAAGAGGATGTGCTGGAGGTGGAAGAAGAGGAAGAGGAGGAAGAAGTAGACGATAGGTATAGAGCAGCTGCAGGCATGGCAGAAACTGCAGGGACAGGTAACAACAAGAACAATGGCAACAACATCAACAACAACAACAACAACATCATCAGCAACAGCATCAACAACAACAACAACAACAACAACAACAACAACAACAACAACAACAGTAATAGCAATTCCAACAACAATGGCAGCAACAACAACAATAATAGTGGGCATAGAGCATCGAGGCCCGTTGCGAGGAGGTCGAAGATCATAATGGCTGGGAATCAGACGATGCCTGCGGCGAATGCAGCTTCATTGGAGAGCCTCAAGGGCAAGCAAGACAGCTCTTTGATCAAGAGGCCAGAGCCTGCATCAGCGGTGAAGTACCACGAGTGCATGAAGAATCACGCGGCGAGCTTGGGAGGCCATGCTCTCGATGGATGTGGCGAGTTCCTTCCTTCCTTTTCAGATTCCCTGCACTGCTCCGCATGCGGCTGCCATCGCAACTTCCATCGGCGTGAATTCGAAGGGAGCCCTTATACTTGCACCTGCAAGAAGCCTTGTACCCCCTACAACAGCTATTCGAACTTGAATTTGAGACCGATTACCCACCCCCGCGGAACTCTAATCTCCTACGATGACCCATCCACACCCATATCCCTCCCACACTCTTCTTCGAAAGACATCGTCCCTCTTGCCCATATCGATGGCTCCATCAGCTCCATGATGCATTATAGCGATGATTTCGACATGCACTCCGGTGGATCCTCCTCCCGGAAGAAGAAACGGAGCCGCACCAAGTTCTCGGCCGAACAGAAGGAGGAAATGACCCGGTTTGCTGATCAGATTGGGTGGAAGATTGTGAAGCAGCACGAAGATCTCGTGACGCAGTTCTGCGAGGATATCAGCGTGCCCAGGCATGTATTCAAGGTGTGGATGCACAACAACAAGAACCTCTCTGCGAAAAAAGCGTAAGTCTTTCCCCCCTAAGCCCTTTACCTCCGTGTTTCAAGAACATATCCTATTGCTCTTCAAATTTTATTTCTTCATGTTTGAGGTGGTGCTTGTTGAGTACATAAAAGCTATATATCTATCGCATGGCAAGCATAAGTCATTTGTGCACAAATTCCTACCAGAAGCTTTGACAAGTAAATGTGGATGTATTATTTATTCGTCGAGGGACTTTTAACCATGACAATCCACTGGAGCTAGCTGTAGAGGTTTGTATTTGAAGAAAATAGTTATCCACATTGCGAAGGAGTCTTCTTGTGGCTGTGATTCTTTTCAGGTTATAGGGTTGTAAATCTCCTGATGTAGATAATCCAGTCTTTGTATGGATTAGTTAGGATTCAATATTAATGAGAGGAGTAGGAGTGATCTGAGGGTCAACGTTAGGGCCAGGTAATCGTGATCATGATCCAGATTATCAACTTGGATGTTAAATTGGTTATGCCGGAGACACTCATCTTCAGACGGTTTGATCTCTCAACTTTTTGATTCCAGATCAAGTTATGTGTGTGTGTGTGCCCCTTTTTACGAAGAATAGAACTGGCTGTATACTGGCACTTATTACCCAAACTCGATTACAGCTCAACACAATCAGGATCTGTAAAACATTGAGGATGCTATCTATTATCTGGATAGATTGATTAGAAGTGGATATCAAGGCCAGAATAACCAAAGATCTTGAAAAGTTATCGAGACTGCTTGTTTGCTTTGGATAAAGCGATGCACATGCAGATCTAATATTGAGGCTAGTAGTGCTTAAGTACGCGATAGCATGTTGACAGAAAGTTCAAACCACTGAGTTATATCCCTGAATTCCCCACCAAGGTTTTCACTATTTGTGTTCGTTCAATTCCATTGCAAGTAAATTGATTATGTGATTTGGGGAATCGTATGTTCATATTATTTAGAATACTTTGACCAAAATGAAAGTAATTGCTACATGTGTGCAGACAACAATCTCAATCTATACATGCTTTATTTTCACATCGGATGTGCCAAACCTACCTGTGATGAATAACCCAACATGCTATGCATGCATTTTGGCTTTTTAAGCTTTTTATTGTATAATAGGGAATGGTTGGTTGTCCTGGAATCAATTCAATCGATTGTATGATTGTTCTAAGCATGTCATTAATTGTCGTTTTAATTGCTTATTTACATATGGTGATTCTGTTGCAGGAATACAGGCGAAAGTGTTTTGATGCTGAAAGGTGAAAGTCCGGCGGACTATTGAATTTATAACCCTAGTTCTTCAGCCAACTCAAAAGAGTTCTTTTTTTTTTCATATATGTAGAATGCTTCTTTTCTTAGGAATGTAGATATGACATTTTTTTTTAAAGGTTTTTAGGCAAGTTACAAACCTGTTCGAATTTTTAATTTGGACATCCATCCTTTTAGGCAGAAAGGAAGAAGCCCTAATTTTGACTACTTAATGTATATCTACAGCATCAATTGATGCTGCAACCAGTTCAAGGGACTTCTTTGACTAGGGTTTTCTTGACATGCACGAGGATTTGTTGTACGTGGTTAGGAAACATAAAGCTGCTTAAAATCCTGGAGGTTTCATGTGCAGTGATGTTTCCTCTTGTAAAAGGATCTAAAGTGATTGCAAATATGCTGGTGTTAGCCAGGAGTTTGGAAGATTCGACATCTTTTTGATCGTCCCATGGGACCTTACACACACAAAAAAAAAGAATTGTTGAATTGTATAATCATTTCCCTTCCTGTTTAACGCAGGGATAAAATAAGAAAAACCGCGCTAAATGTCGCTGAAAGTGTGATGTCTATCTAAAAGAACACTAAGAAGGTTGGTCATTGAGACTGCTGTCAAGAAATCATTCACAGTAAAGCTGTAAATAAGTAAAATGCATAAAGAAAACACAGCTCTTGAGCTTGCAAAATGAATGCGTCAAAAACACCATTCCTGACCTTGCCAAATAATATGCATCAGAAACACAAGCAGCAACGTATTCGAGGTTTCCACAACACCACATGAGGTTCTTTGATGCGAAGCTATTGAAATCGGACGAGGTTCTTCTCACCATCGAAAATCGATCGGGTTGAAGCGCATACTTCCCTTGGTGAAGAAAGACAAACTATTTTTTTCCTTTCGGGCCTCCATTGCCATCAAATATGCTGCTGGGGGAGATCTTGGTTTTTTCTCATGTACATTTCCAACTCTTTTCTTTCCTTTGCCCAAATAGTTCTGTTCTGTGTTGTTGCAATGCCTACTACACTCTGTCCCACATGCAGAAGAGAAGAATTGTGCAGAAAAATATAAATAAGCAGAGATGAAGGACTTGTCATCACGACTGTACTTGAACAGGATCTGTTCTATAGTCTGTACCACTTGTGTGAGCAATCCAATTGCTTAGACAAGCTTTCACAACTCGGAAGATGAGGTTCGTGCTCCATGGGCCTGAGCGCGAATGCCCATCTGCAAGATGCTGCTTGGCATCCTGCTGCTGCTGATGACCGTCCTGCAGGCTGCGGCTCGCCCGCACCTGCAGTTGAAGGCCCATGAGCGATCTGACGAGTACTTCCCTTTTCTTGCTCCTTAATTGTTTGTCAAAAACTCAGAGTCTTTCTTTTGATGCCTTTTGCTCCTTTTTTTTGTCAAAAACTTTTAATGCCTTTTGCTCTTTGTTTGTCAAAAAATCTTGTCTTTCTTTTGATCTTTGTTTGTAAAAAACTCTTCTCTTTCTTTTGATGCCTTTTGCTCATTTGTTTGTCAAAAACTCTTCTCTTTCATTTGATGCCTTTTGCTCTTTGTTTGTCAAAAACTCTTCTCTTTCTTTTGATGCCTTTTGCTCTTTGTTTGTCAAAAACTCGTCTTTCTTTTGATCCCTTTTGCACTTTGTTTGTCAAAAACTCGTCTTTCTTTTGATGCCTTTTGCCCTTTGTTTGTCAAAAACTCGTCTTTCTTTTGATCCCTTTTGCACTTTGTTTGTCAAAAACTCGTCTTTCTTTTGATCATTGTTTGTCAAAAACTCTTGTCTTTCTTTTGATGCCTTTCTTTTGCTCTTTGTTTGTCAGATCTGCCTCTCGTCTTTCTTTTGACCTTGTTTGACAAAGCTGTTGTCTTTCCAGGAACACTTCTTGTATCAGTCGGTACAAATAGTTAGATGCCGACAAGCAGATGGTGCAACCATACCCATCGGATTCCATCTTTCTCCCATCTGGTATTTGGAGAGGAGGACACTGCTTGACTGAGCTGCTGGCGCCAGGAGGCATCTCTTCCAATTTAATGTAAATATCTCTCACTTCCCCTTACCAAAGTCTGTAGAATTCAAATTGCATGTGGGTAAGATCAAATGCCACGAGGTCTGTATGTAGCACAGATAATACATATGAGTAAAGATTAAACACCACAACGATGTCTGCTACACAAAATGCATAATGGGTAAGACCATAACTGCCACAAAGTCTGTAGCACGGAATTTTCATATGATACAGATTATATGCCACAGAGCCAGTAACACAAAATGCATATAAGATTGAATGTACACTCCTGCATTCACCTCTCTCCCTTTTGTGCTCTGGAAAGGACTGACTTCACATCCCCTACATATCAAAACTTACCTATGCATTCTTGGAGCATGATTGCCTCCATCTCGCAAGAGATATGGTGGCGTGTGCACGAAGCGTAGGTTGCCAGGATATCGAATTCGGCCCTGGGAACGCTGGCATGTACTTAGTCTTGTCTTTCTAGTAAGTACTCTACAGTTTCAATGCATTTCTGTCATGCGAAAGGTAATTGTAAGCTCAAAGATTAGGAATCTCTGTTGTGGAGATACCATAGTCACCTTCAGGATATATTGTAACGCAAGTGTGGACCTTGGATAAAAACAATTCACATGTGATGCATCGAAGAGAATTATATGTTGAAGCACATACAATAAGCAAGGTCTGCATAAGGAAGAGTGCATTTTAATGAAGATGTAAGATCAGTAGTAGGTTCATGCCTGAAATTTGGAAGCAACCAAACATTGCATAGGAAATTCTGTGTTGGAAAGTAAGAAGTCAATATAAGCCATGAAGATGGTCAAATGAATGTTCAACTTTGTCCATTTATTGATGCAGCGGATTTTTTCATGGGGTGATACGGGGAATCTATTTCGGACCATCCAGTGACCCCATCCCTGTGGTAATGTACCCAAAAACATTATGGGTAGCCTCCTTTGGGTTGCTTGGTGCATGGACCTTATTGTGACCACTCTCCAGCAGCACATCTTGGTTTTACAGGATTCGTATGATTTTTTTGCCTAAGTCTGTTTCAGCAGCTTCTGAATTGATGCTAATATTTTGGCCAGGATGGGATGCTGAAATTTAAAGGCACGTAGGAAATCCTTTCACCTGAAGATATTGGACTCATGAGAATGGATTAGCCAGGCATCGTTCTGGGAAAACAAAGGTGCACTTATTTTCTTATGTTGTCCTAAACTCAAAACTTCATGAACAAGTATTCAATAGTTATCTAAACTGAGGTGATTGCTTTTTTCCATTATTATGTACTGTAAGGCATGCATTGAAGACACGTTTACGACAGGTGTGCATAGTGTTGTACTCCCTTGTTCTTAACATTGTGTAAGACATCACATATAATATTAGAGAGAGAGAGATTCGGAACAAGTCAAAGTTCTCTCTTCAGAGGAATATTTGTCTTCCATATTCGCAATTCAGCATGTTGCTGTACTCATGGGTAGTGGTGATACCACTAAGTTGTGATCCTATTGTAGTGTTTTTCACACATTTCTTGATATAATCGAAAAGAAAATATTGCTCTACACCTAAAAAGCAAATGGACAGGAGATTTTAGATTAAGACTTCTTTAACGTCCACAACAAGCACAAATAGATTAGAAGGGCGGGGAAGATGCCAATTGTATTACAATCTGTGTTACTGGGTACTGTAACATAATAAGAACATGTGTAGTACTTCCATGTTTGATGTTGGGTGTAAAGTCAAGGAATCTAATCTTCCAATTTCTGCAGTACTGGGTATTGTAATATAATTGGAGCATGTGTAACACTTTCATGTTTGATGTTAGACAGAGAGTCAAGAATATCATATGAAGCTGTGACCCCGAAGATGCAGGTTGTGTGTTAAAACGAAATATGAAGAAGAAGATCGGTCAGAGTATGTGTCTTATTCAGTAGGTTGTGGACCAGTGGATGCTGCCTCGAAGGCAGTTGACAGTTTAGTGAAGGTGCACACTCTCTATAGTAGAATCCAAGCTCTTATTAGAGAGTAGATTTCTATTCCAGAAATCTACATGAGTAAATATAAACAACTATCATTGACTTCTGGGGTCTATTCGTGGATTAAACGGCTGCATGGACTAGAACCTTTGCAATAATCTGTGGAATGATCTATGCTGATATTTTGGCAATAATCTGTGGAATGATCTATGCTGATATTTTGGCAATAATCTGTGGAATGTTCTATGCTGATATTTTGGCAACGGTCGATGCAGATTTCCTGTCAGTGCTCTGGAATACTCCCTAAATGGTGCGAGCCGCA
This sequence comes from Azolla pinnata, assembly GCA_037176905.1. NCBI lineage: Eukaryota > Viridiplantae > Streptophyta > Polypodiopsida > Salviniales > Salviniaceae > Azolla > Azolla pinnata. The sequence continues at coordinate 9,948 of JBBBWG010012990.1, forward strand.
ACACAAGGTATCGATGCCATTGCTGCAACGGGGGTCATGATCCGAAGTGAAATTGCATATATGACTATGCATGTGCAAACAGGAAAACCTATTGATCACATCAATTTCAGTCAGGCTCATATCTTGCTTTTGATCATGGAATGTAACATTCGCAAGCTTCTGGTTTTGCAAACACAGAATGTAAGTTTGCAAACGTTTGTGAATGTTATGTGTTTTATCTTTTTTTGGAGGAAAAAAAATCATAATGTTTTTCTTTGGTATGGAAAAATTAAGTTAGATTTCTTAAAACTTCAATATTTTATTGAATTTACCATTCTTCTGGTCTGAAACACATACTTTTGACGATTTATCAATCTCGAATGCGCACGAGGCTGCTGCATATGTATGTGTAGCATGTGGAATGCATATTGCGTGCCATCTTCATCAAACCAGGCTTTCAGATGTCGAAATCTAACTCTTCATCGAACGAAATTAACCAGACGATTAATGACTCCTACGTGTAAGTCGAGCTGTAGTTGATGGAATCTCTTGTACTTTGCAGATCTTCCTTCGTGCGGTGGAGGACATCTTTTCTAGACAATCCCTCATCGTCAATCATGCTCATCGAATGACGGAAATCTTTGTTGCAATGCTTAATTAAACCTTGTTGCAGATATTGACGACGAGGCTTTTATTTGTGCAAGCCTGAATGATACATTCTAAGTCATCAAGCCTTTGATTATTTGCAAGCCTGAATGATGCACTACTATTAGTAAACTTAGTCGTCCTGATTAAACCCAAGTATAACCGATTTGTGATTAGCTATATCCAACTATTTGTTCCACAATTCTACACGCATCGTTTAGATCGTACCATTAGGAAGTAGGAAACCATGTACAACTACAAATTTATTTTATCTCTGTTGAGATCCTAATAGATGCACTATCAGTAAAAAGAAAAGCATTATGTAAGCCAAGATATACTACATAAAAAGGTTCTACTCTCTCTTCTTTATCAAACTATCCTCATTCAATACCAATCTTCGGTGCTCTTGTACTCTAAGTTTCCTTTGCCATAACAACTCACCTTCTTGTTCCGAGTCGCATGTTTTTCTCTTCATATTCTTCTCTTCCGAGTTTATCATCATCTACAAGCTTCGGCCACAAAATATCAACATCCAAGATGTTTGAATGATTCATCTAGATACAAACAAGTGTTGATGGACTCAAAGTTAAAGCTAAGGACACCACAATTGGAGCCGATGGATGGCCATAGCATATCACTTCCTGTTTTGTGTATGAATTGAGTCCTATGAACAAATTACTCTATAACCCTAAACCCCAAACCTTATATCATAATTGGGCAACTTAATGGATAATCTAAAAATAAACTCAAACGTTGAGAGCAATTCTACAAAGACCCCCTAACAACATGATTCACTTGTGGGAACAAAAGTAGAGCATAGAGCCTGAGAAAGCAAAAGAAAGAGGGTACTAATTCAAGACAAAATACAGACTGAATTTTTTAATACAAATGAAGACCCCTTGATCCACCCTTTCTTTTTCTCATATCAATTAATCTCTGGGATTTGAACAGTGCTTCTCTTGATTCCCCGCTTAGGCACGAGTGCAGATGTAGAGAAAACACTACTTTAAATGGGAAATTCCAATTTTTTGATCCTGTCATTACAATACTCCAGATGTCATATATTCTACAAGAATGAGATTTGATCCATCACCACCACCTACTTTGGAACTTTACATTTAACCTTTTTCAACTATTACACTAGAATGGACTCTTACTTGCTTCGGAACATGACTCCCAGGTATATATGTGACAGGAAAACAAATAAAAAACTCTTGGTCACGACTAATAAGAAGAGTGCATCAGCAATCCTGAGAGTAGATCGCTGTATTTAAAAGAAGGAAAATAGAAAAAAGAAGAACCCATGTCCGGTGGCAAAATTACCAGCACCTCTTCCGAGTAAGTTTTTTGCGTTTGATGGCAGGGTTACCATCAGCTCTTCCAAGTGAGTTTTCCAGTTTGCATGTGTTAGATGATGCACAAAGAAGAAAACGGAAAAGAACGGAAAGAATGTTTGACTTACTCCGGGTGGCCTTATGACAGCCTGGGGTACAACTGTTTCTCACCACCCTTCAATAACCAAGGATATACAATTTATATCCTTAGCTAATATATTCTTGCTTCACACGAGCTTTCAATATCGCTGGCAATGGGTGGGAATTCAATGGTTTTGTTGGTAAGTTATGGCAATAACGAGATGAGGAATTCTTTAAAGGAGACATACCCGAGGAATTAACGGTGTTCATCTTGTCATCTTCAGTTATCTCGGGTTTCAAAACATTGTTTGCCCCCTCATGGCCATTATTAGGAATATTATGGAGTCTCATTGCCTTTAGTACGTAGGCATCATCGTGTAATTCAAAAGGCGTGCTGTAAATTAGAATAAAATAAGACTTCATTCATTCCAAAACGAACTAAACCTTGAATAGCTTGCTATTCACCCACTCTAATCACATACAAAAAATTTACCTGTTGAAATCAAAATGTACCAACTGCATGTCTTCAGATATCTCAACTTCAACGGTCGCATGAGGGCGTGTCTGTGCCAGAGATCCCATGTTATATAAACTCTCTCTCATTAGTAAAAATCAAAAGTAAATTTCAAACGATTCAATAACCTGGACAAGGATAAAAGGCAGAGCTACTCCATTGGCAGGCACAGTGCCAGTGCCTTGAAACAAGCTCTCATTTCGTTGTATCAAATTTTGTATTCCTACAATCTTTGAGTTTGAAACAAAATCAAAACCTACATATGTAAGATTACTATGGTGTTCAAAGAAACAATGCAAAAACATCATCACACCTGTTCTTCTAAATCCTTCAGATATGCTGCTTTTGTCTCGATTCTGCCTTTCACTTGCATATGTTCTGCCTATACGCCAGCAATATTTCTAGAGAATATGTATAGGATATCTGAAACAGGATTAATATAAACAGTCCTCACCTTTAGAGACTCGACGTCGTCAATGTCAGTGCTCGGAAGACCTTTCCATTGTATCTCCTTCTTCTCCTTCGAGATAATGTCCATAGCCATGAGCACGTTCAGAGCATCGTATACCCTCCGCCTTATATTTTTCTCATCATACTGTTGCTGAGATGCACGAGTCTATTTGTCAGTTAACAGAAAAAAATTACGTTTCCCTAAATCGTTTACTTTTGCCAACCCAGAAAAACGTACCAAACTGAGTTTCAATTCAATTGTGAGAAACCAAGGGTATCATAATGGGGGGGGTACAGGTGGTCTTGGGAAAAGCTCACAAAAAATTTAGATTTTTCACACATTAATTATTTGAATTGGTGGGAATACCTTGTCTGGTGTGGCTAGGAGACTGTCTCCATTGCTAAATTCTGCAACTAGCTCATCAGCCACCTGTGCAATGATGTATGTTAGCCAGGTTCACTCCAATGAGTAATCCTTTGCAGATGTAATCAACATTCCTCTAATACCAAATTTCGTAAAACCATACTCAAATGTAACACGGTTCATCTCTGTTCAAACTTACTACCTACAAGCATAACGTATCATATCCTGTGATTTGTTAGATCTTGTAATCTGCCTTATTCTAAGAGTTCAGTAGGATTTATTGGACTCTTCATGAGGAAAAACTTGAATGCCATTTGAATCTTCAGCCGTTTGGTATGAATGCCCATGTATCATATGAAGATTATATGTGAGTATCTGGATCACTTGCGTTCCATGCTTGTGAATTTTGCACTGGAAGCTCCAGTCTCTATTTATTGCTTATCACACGTAATTATACAACCAGTCAAGTGCCACAAAACACCTCATACTACTCATACTGACCAGTTAGATGCCATGATATAATTTGTTCCTTTATCAGCAATCGCAAATGCAAATGGCTGACATCAAAACTAATTAATGGAGATGGCTCCACAATCAACAATCGGAAAACTCTACATATATCTTCTCCTTTATGACACAAATGTTGACACTACATAACTCTGGACCAAATAGTACGAAATTTATGTTGACACTGTCCCACTTTATAGCTGCAACATGGCATTCTGAACGTCTCTACTTCATCAAGTGCTTTAATACAAAAGTTTTAAACTTCTAAGAAATTACATTACCCAGGTTTAGGGTTTCAGAGAGCAATGTGACGAAATGATGTATTGGTTAATGTGAGGGAAAATAGATGTACAGCACAAAAACTACCCATCATAGTTTTTCCATATATTGGCAATTGTAAGTGCACATCAGTTCCAGCAGAAGAAAAAACAGTATAAGTTTCCACCCTACAACTTGACTTGAGGGCTCATGCCTTGCTATGTCATGTTTGTTTCAGTAGCCTTGCCAAGTCATGTTATGCAGTTAGCAGAACAAATAGAATATGAAATACAACTCCCACTAATTTAGTGCTGAACTTTGGAAGTTCCTATGTCAGTATGCTATTGTAAGAAGTTTAACTTTTAACCTTTTTATTGAGCTTTGGAAGCTCACGTAAATATCATTCTTTAGAGCTTTACTTAAGCTGGGAGCAGCTGTTGGAAATGGGATTACATACAGATAATATGCTCTCTGCGGAAATAATACAGAGAAAATCAGCATGGGCCCTGTGCAATTGAGAAACGGTCCAGATTTTTGCACAGACATTATTGTACACTTTGTGTCATGGGCCATATTGGCCTAAGCACACATTAATATAATTTTCTTTCTTGTTTCTTTCTCCAATCTCATTGGACATGTAGTCTCTTATGCCAGTTTGCTATTATAAGAAGTTGGAAATGGGACTAAATACAAGAGATAACATGTAGTTTATGATGTTAGTTCGTTATTATAAGAAATTAATGACTACTGTGAGAAGCACGTAAGTTACAAGAACAAAATTTGACCCCTCATATTGATGTCCATTAATTGTCTCTTGGAACCTTATGTAACAATGCCCAACCTAATGATTGAGAGCATAAACACATACCAAAAACCACACACATAAAACCAAGCATTACCTCATTATAAGTGGTCCTCCCTTTTGATTCTACCTTTTCACAAACTGCAATCAACCAAAACAAATATATATTTAACATGCCATCATAACCCAATTGATGCATATACTATAATGAAACTATTCCTGCCTATGAGAAAAAGCTGCCTGATATAGATTATTAAAATGCACAATGTCAGAACCAAATGGTGAACAATATCCATGCATAAACAAGAGATAATAAATAAATTTTAGTCGCACTCTATGAAACACAGAATAGAAATTTCCATTTGGTAACTACTATAATTATGATGAGATAAAACTTGACTCAAGCTTACCTTTCATGCTGAAGTGACGAAGCCCTCGTCCACCTTTCTCTGGACCACCAGGCCTTGGCCCACGCTTCTTTTTCCTTCCACTAAAGACAAGGAAAAGAAACAAGCATATGTCAGTTGATACTTATATACAATAATCCATATGGAATCTATGAAGAAAGGCTGCAAATATGGGGCCAACCCAGCAAAATCAGGTGACTCTAAATCATCTCCTAAATTTTCCCCATTTTGTGTCCTTCCTTCCACACTGTTGCTCGTATGGTTGATTATGATGGAATCACTTCCGAGAGAAGGAGAATCCATGCTTCCAGTGTCTCCTGATGCTGACAAACCTGAACCCCCTGCCTGCTGCGAAGATTTCCTACCAAAATGTTGACTAAAACCATTTGTTGCTGAATGAAAACTTGCATCTTTCAGACCCATGTCCAAACTTTCGGTATCCTCGCGTGACTCTGAAGCATAGAAAAGAAAATCCCCTTCCATGAGTACAACCGAAACACTGCATAGGATCTTAAAAAACCGGGGCATCATGATGATGAACTTTGGGACTAGAGAGCACATTTAAAAAATGAAATATGAAACTGAAACAAGAAAAAGATTGAAACTAGGACATTTAACATGTTACTGAAAGAAGAATAATGGAAAAAATGATCAAATCAAGTCAAAAATAGAATCCAAATCTTAGTGGCACAGATCACTTTAAGTGATGACAATGATCCCTACCCTATTGTAGGCTCATGTTACCAAAGACATGCACTGATGAGCTGATTTAGTAGAATCATGGGCACAGGCATGAGTCTTCTTCGGATTAAGGTACAGCACTTCAGTAATGAGGCATTAAAGAACAAATGCTTGCAGAGTACATCCATTCACTTTTTCTAAGTTCCAAAGAAGCTAGATCAAACACTCAAGGCCACTGACATTATCTCTTGCACGATGATTTACAATGTTTCCCATCTCTCAAAATTTCATGCCCATGTTCAAGCTTCATACAGCATCTTTGTTAGGCATTACCATTGGCGCAAGGCTCGTGCAATAAAGCATGATATATATACATATGTAATGAAGAAATTACATCTTGAGCTGACAGATGAGAGCGTGCTTTGATGATTTGATATCATTTAGAAACTTCTTAAATAAAAATATTGTGTTGCCAATGACATAGTACCTTGCTTTCGTGCGTTACTACTTGCAGATGAATGTGTTTGTTTTGTCCTTGGTCCAGTTGGAACACCAAAACCGTTGCTCCCCTTCCGTAATGGACCTAATCATCAATGAAGAAAGAAAACAGTGGGTGAAATAAGCATAGATCAGTATTTTCCCAGCTACACATCTGAAAGCCATTTGATTCCTATGCCACAAAATGTGATGAGTGACAGTGACTATAAGTGTTGAGAGAACAATACAAATTCGTCTTCTTTAGTAGGAAATCGAATAGGCATTCTGGTAAAGAGCTACTCTTCATAATATCTGTCACTACGAAAAAGAGCCAGTCATCGATCAACCATAGCTTCAGCTCAAACCCCTGATCACATCTGATATTACTACTAAAGAAGACACACAATCACAAGCCCATGGCTTGCGCCCAGACCCTAATCCCACTACTAGCCACAATGCATTCGAGCAAGATTGCTAATATACATTTAGAAGGCATGTCTCTTGCCATTTGACACATTCTCTGGAATTTTCAGAAAACTCTGTATATTCTCGAACATCAAACCAATAAATAAGCTTTCTAAATGTCATTGAGAAATATTGTTAGGAATCTTGAGCAGTCCTTTATGATGCTTCAACTCAAAATGATTAACAAATCCTGAACAACTCAGGATCAAGAAATAGCCAGACTCTATAAACATAAGCATGAGCATGTAATCAGACGGTTTTCCATCAAAGTCCCTTCAACAAAGGCTGTAGACGGACGTACCATCTCAAAATCGCAAGGATTAAACAGGGTGTGCCAATTCAGACATTGACATTGTAGATCTTCGAGGGGTCATAGCATTCCTGAATGATGTATCCTTCTCTTGCTTTCAGAGGAGGACATTGTAGAAACGAAGAGGGGAGTTTTTATGGATCGGGAAGATTATGGATAGACACAAAAAAAACACGAGTTTGGAACCATGTCTTTGAGTGATTTCTTTTTCCCCTTTCTTGCAGAGGAGAAAGCAACCGGAGAAAAAAGAAGGGAAAAGACGGCTTATCTGATCTTTTGGCATGGGGTACTCAGCAACAAGGAGGGGGGAAACACAATTAACACTTGAAAGCTCAGGAATTGAAGATCTTAGTGATGACATACCTCGGGAAAACATGTTAGGAAGCCAGCGGTCTCTACATTTGAGGAGAGAATCACTCTCCTTCCCTACTTCCTTCTTTCCCTTCCTTCCTTCCTCTTCAGATAAGTTCCTCTCCTGATAATCTCCCGTTCCTCCTCTAAGCGTGTCCGTTCTTCTTTTCCTTCACCCTCGCCTCCGAGCCCTCATTCTCGCTCCTCCCCTTCTCTATCCTACCTCAGCCCTTCTTCAACCCGGCTCGAAGGCGTCGTCTTCCTCTTAGGGTTCCCTCAGCCGTCCCCTACATCCTCTCCCGGACCTTCGTTTTTCTCGAACTCCCTCTCCTCTAGCTTCGTAAAAAAAAAAGGGGGGGGGGCTTTCCACTTCTTCTTCTTCTTCCTCCTCTTCTTCTTCTTCTTCTTCTTCTTCTTCTTCTTCTTCTTCCTCTTCTGCTTCTTCTGCTTCTTCTGCTTCCTCTTCTTGTGCTTCTGCTGCTTCTTCTGCTGCTGCTGTTGATGCTGCTGCAGCTGATTCTCTGCAGATATGGTGATGATCTTTCAGCCGTCTGTGTGAAGAGAGAGAGAGAGAGAGAGAGAGAGAGAGAGAGAGAGAAGAGAGGGCGCGAGGGGAAGGAGGGAAGAGGGAGGGAAAAACTGAAGTCATAAAATTATATGTATCTAGTCTCAGTTTATGAGAAAACTACGAAAATAGCCCCACTCTCAATCCCTCTGCACTGGAAGTGTAACCAGATCTGACTATTGTTGATAATAGATGGATTCTATACGTATATATAGTACGTAGATGGATTGAGAATCGATAGGTCGTGGATCGATAGATCATCACTGGAAGTGTAACCTGATCCCACTATTGTTGATAATAGATGGATTTTATACGTATATATAGCACGTCGATGGATTGCGAATCGATCGGTCGTGGATCGATAGATCCTCTGCGTTTTGTGCAGAGAGCGAGCAGCAAGACTTTGGCTCGGGTTCATGCTTGCTCGATAACAACTTACTGATGTAAATAGCCAGTAAACAGAATGTGTGTGTGTGTGAGTATTCGATCGGTAGCGGTTTATGAATGTAATCGTTGTGGGAGAGAAGAAAGAAGAAAGATTTTATTGATGTCTGTTTTGGGCCAATATGACCCATGAGACAAAACGTATTGTGATGTTCTGTGTGGAGAGCGACTTTGGATTAGTTTCGTGCTCGATCGATAACAGTTCACTGATGTAATAGGCGTGACACAAACAAAAGAAAAAATATATATATATTAATGTCTGTTTGTGCCAATATAATGTTTGTGTATCCACCCATCTATGAGAGTATGGTGATTATTACAAAGACAATCATCTGATGTTCTTTTAAAGTAAAATATAAATAACTAAAAGCAAAAGATAATTAAACACGATGTATAAAGGAAATCGATTATCATCCATGTATTTATAAGAGAAGTGAGGTGAATAGTAATATAATCGTGTCATTTGATTGTAGTATAAAAAAATATTTTAGGCAAGGCTGATCA
>JBBBWG010013001.1:0-31266 GCA_037176905.1 Azolla pinnata
GATACTGCATTCTGTAAAAAAAGGTCGTAGGGTTAGCGGTTCTCACGAAGTTATTTCATTTATTTACAAGACCAATCCATGTGCCAAAATTCTCAAGGGTGGCATTTCTATATTCAGACTGTCGATTTGCATCCAATGAATGCTTTTTTTTTATTGGAACTAAAAAGTGGCAGGAGGATGATTCTTTTTACAAGTATGAGCATTAATTGATAGATCTGATTGGGGTGAGAGCTAAAAAGCTATGTACTGAAGACTGCGAGGATTTTTGCATGCTGTATATCGATCGGGTGACAGTTGAATTGAGCCAGCCATCAGGTATGCGACATGATATAATCCTAGATAGTCAGTTGATACAGGCATTTTGTTGTGGAATTGGTTCGCTGGAAAGGAGCTGGCTTTGACAACTGAAAGTCGGAAAGCAAAGTGCTGGGGATTCCAGCAATATGAGCGGCAAACTGTCGATAGTCATTTTGGTATGTGGGTTACTACTACCGAAAAGTGGATGTATATAACGGTGGTTCAAACGCGTGCAATTCGATTCGTTTCTCTCGCAGTTTGTGATCCTTCAATATTGTGCGATAAGGAGATCCTTCAATATTGGAAATTGTGGAGTCTAGAGATATTCAATTCGTTTCACTCAGATCCTGCAATAGTGTGAAAGCACTGATTGTTCTCAATCCTAACCTTATAGTTGTTTCCAGATAATTTCAAGATTAGTGGGCTATAATGCAGGGCTTAGGGTATAATGTCAATGGACTAAATAGTTTTTCCTCGAAGAAAAAAACTTTGTTCACAATGTTAGATCAAAGATAGTTGCAAATTGTGACTCCCAAGTTTCCCACACAGCCTGGGGTAAAAAAGCATAAATAGAAAGTTGAAATTATCTGTTGTTTCTCGATGCAAAACACAAACTAGTCAGATTTTAGCGCGTGCAAATTCTAATGCCAAAGTATGATACAGGATTTGTAATGTTGAAGCTGCAGATAGGTTTCAGGAGATTAATAAGAAGAATTGTATAGAGAAGCCTTTTTCGTTGTTAGACAATTACCGCGGGAACACACTCGCTGGTTCACACGTTACTGAAGAGCTTGTAGGATCCGACGTCAATGGAGATGAACCTAACAGCTCCGATGGAGCCCATTATGGCGACGCAGGAGTAGATGAAGATGATGGAGATGTTCAACACCCAGGTGAAAACCCACTTGGGCCTCCTGACAGCAAGGTAGGCCAGTGATGGCAAGATGAAATCGAGGGGAGTGAACCCAATCGCTCCACACAGGGCTACGAAATCACCAAAGAACGGAAGGGCACACGCCGTCAACGTGATCAACACGATGTAGATGGTTGTGATGATCAACCTGCTGATCACGTTCTGGATGCTAAACGCATCCTGCTTCTCGTCGATGCATCTCGATTCGATCTTGGCATAAGTCGGCCTACAGTATATCTGGCATCACACAGAGCCCGACATAGAATCAGCAACATTGTTTTGACATCCGCCGCCATGTAAACATGCCCAATACACGGGAAACAAACATAAAATTTTAGTCAGGAATACATTCGAGTATATACAAGTACTGTTTGAGAACGAAAGTAGACTCCAGAGTATAAAATAGACCATTTGTTTTATAAAATAAAGAATATAAAATAATTAAATAATTAGCACATTTAGATTAAATAAAATTAAAGTATAAAAACTTTATGAAAGAGAGTAGGCGTCCATAGTCTATACTTTACAGCTATGCCAAGCTTTCATTATAGATAATAATCTAAGAAGTTAAAAGTATTCTCTGTGTAATATTCGCATTCGTTTGTCACTCGCATATTTGCGTTTAATGTTTTTAATGAATGCAGATATTACAATCTACGAAAAAACAAGCCACAATTGGTTTGAGTAGGAATAAATAAGGCTCTAACACTTATTTTGTTACCTTGTTAAGAAAAAGGATAACAAAAGAGAAAAATTTTCTTCGTGTGGAGTTCGTTTTTACCTGGTAGCATCCTGCAATTTGTACGATTGCAAAGCCATTACTTAAAACTACAGCCCACTTTGGTTCCGTAAATGAGCTCAAAAGGTATGGACTTACACTCGATCCAAATGCCCAGTATCCAACACATGCAAGGGTCCAATATGTAAATATGATAATAAGGTAAGCTCCAGAGATGCCCTTGTACATGTTGGGCTTTCTTGGTTCCTTGAGTGTGCTCTGCAAGAAAAAATCCATCCAAGGAGCTCACTTGAACACATTTCAGTACATGTATACTGAGAATTGAAGCGATATTACTCTCCTATCCATCAGTTGGGGATAATACTGTTCCTATAGAGGCCCTTTGTATCTTCAAAATATCCTGTTGTGCCCCAACTAAGAACAGTAGGTAAAGTTTCTCAAACGCTATTGGCAACAGTCACAATACCGTAGTGTGGGCCTTCACCACCACGACAAGGATAGGAATGGGATTGGAATGGGCACTGATCACAATGCCCAGATTGCATCCTTGCTAATCATATACATCTCCTTTTGCCCAGGCATAGAAGATGGTGCAATATCATCTTCTGATATGGAAGAGGATAAATCTAAGCCCTGATACAAGATATATTCCCATTGTGTTTTGTTTATAAGATAATCATTTAGTGCAATGCATGCTTGAGAATGAATAGGTTAATTACTATGGTTCATGGTATAACTTATTCTTCGTTTTGCTATTCATATATGCGTTTCTGCAATAAGTGCTCAAATAGGGGTTGTAATGTAATTCCAGTTTTGTCTTCTTCTTGCAGATAGCCATTGGTAAATTTTGGTAAGGATGGGTGCTACACTGCCCTCTTCCAGAATCTTACCATTGCTAACATTGCTCGTCAAACGTTACTATTTTGATTGCATTTTTAAAAGTGCGAAAGTAATGTTGTGGGGGGCCAGAAACTTTACTTGTATCTCTGGCAACATAGCATCTCCAAATGAGAAAGCAATCGTCCCTAATGCAAAAAGAATACCGAATGCTTTGGATGGTGCAGTTCCATGTAGGTCGTAGTCAATACTGGCACGGTCAAGTTTCAATCCTAGACATTATTATTATGCAAATTGACCGGGTTAAAACATAGAATCGAAGCATGTGAAAATTGACTATGGAAAATCTGATCATACCAGTATAGATGGATAGGCCGATGGATGTGGTAGTGAAGCCAATAGTGCTCAGAGTACATATTAAGTTAACCCAACGAAGGGAGTGGATTGTTGGGAGTTGAGATAGCCCTAGTTCAAATAATCCAAATATTATGATAAATTCTTGAAGATTCATTTTGTTATCTTCATTGTAGACCTTATATATTTCCTACACAAGAAACCCAGAGTTTAGTACATGAACAATGGCTTCTCGTGACAATGTTGTGTGTCTTGTTGAGAGTTTGATCATTAGGTCAAATTTTAAACATCACTATGTGTAAAAATGCAGCCCTAGGTGCCTACTGACCATCGTTAATAGATGTCTTTACCGTTCTTTAATCCATGAAGTGGAGCTTGGCTACTTCAACTACTTATTTCTCAAAAAAGCTAGACTTGCATCAAGAACATGACTATATATACCATTGTAGTATCTGCAATATGTACACACATGCACTAACTCATGTCATGAACATGAAGTGTATGACATTCATCATTCATGTCAAAACAGCTACCAATGGTTAATATGCTGATTATTCATTACTGACGAATACACCTAGTGCATCTAACCTTCATGCTAGTTGCAGCCGCAATTTGGATTGTTATATTATTCCCTATGGAGGCCAATTGCTGGAAAAAAATGACAGCATAATATCCAGGCTTTCCTGGAAAAGAAGAAAGTTAGATATAATCAAGAAGTTTATGATTCTTCAGAGTACATTAAAGCATATGTCGAAAGGATTTAGGGTTTTGCATACAAGAGGACAACTATGGTGGTTAAAACATTTTTTATGGTAATTGCACACAGATCACAATGCCTTTGAACCATGTTCTTAGTACTTGAAAACAATTTCGTCGCTGAAAGTTATATGATTTTTTGAAGTAAAAGCTTTGTTTGTTGCCTTTTAGTAATTCACATAATGTATGTAACATTTTGCCAACATTGAAGATGCGACGTGACTTTTCTGTTTTTGGTTCATGTGTTTGATCTAGATTTGCGGATTCAGAAGAAGATGGGACAAGATTCCAATTTTTGCAGACTTTTCCCCGCTAATCTTTGGTAGCAACATTGGGCAATGAAGTTTTTTTCTTTTGAATACCATAACTCAATATGTTCATCAACAATACTCATGTATGAATCGCAAAAGGCATCAACAAGAAATGGCGTACCCTGTCTTCATCAAGGAACATAGTGTATGTACTTCTTTGACCTTTTAGCTTGGGCGTTACGCTAGTTGGTATGAGATGTAATCACATCTTGATGTGTGCTTTGAAAAGGGATTGAGCAAGAATAACAAATCTTCGCTCGGTGAAAAGCTTGAAGGCATCAATTTGATAGATTTGTAAAGTCTTCCTCAATCTCAATCAGGCTATTAGAATTAGGTGCAATGTATGGATCAATCAGTCAAAATATGGAATACCATATACCTCAATAGCAAATTAGGTGCAATGTATGGATCAATCAGTCAAAAATATGGAATACCATATACCTCAATAGCTCTAAAAGCTATAACACTTTTGTGGAACTAATTTGAAAGTTAAACCTTGTGTTACCTTCACAACCTTGACTGACGATACCTTTTCTTTGCATTTTTCTAGCTTTTCTTCTCTTGAGGAAAGATAAAGCTGTTTGACTATTCCTGTGAAGTTCATCAAAAGTATGTTTCGACAAACTTGACTTCACATTGCCTTTTCTTATATTTTCAACGCAATAATTGAGGAACATTCCCTGTGAATTTTATCTCAAATCACTGTTACGTAGAAGACATGGACAAGGATGGATACACCCTCACACACCCTCACACACACACTCTCTCTCTCTCTCTCTCTCTCTCTCTCTCTCTCTCTCTCTCTCTCTCCTTCATAACTTGGACAGAGAGTTTAAGAATGATTCCAAGTTTGAGCTTGAAAAACAACCTTCTCAAGTTGGATTGGGTTCATCCATTATGTAGCTTGTTTATCTAAACATTTAAAAATAGAATATATTATTGTTATAAGTTATAACTATAAACCAAAATGGTCGGCAGGAGCCCCAATGAGCACAGTCCAGTCGAAAGGAAACAAAATGTAACAAACATCATCACCACGAACACTTTGTACATGCATATGCCTTGCAATATACATCTGAACCTTAAAAGACATTGATGATATAAAAGCCTTCCGTCAAAGAGGATAGAATAATACATCATTTCTCAGGCTTTTCTACTTGAAAATGCATTGCTCCTGTTGCTTTCATATTATAATTAGGAAAATGTACATAAACTTGGGAAAAAAAAACAGCTTTCATATTCTGATACACTTAATTATAATTTCTTTGGTTTCTATAAGAGTGTTTTGCAAAGAAGCAAGATGTCGTGCCTATAATTTTCTAATCCATTGCTGATATCAAGTATTCTAAGCTTATGTTTCTGAAACCTCATTACCAAATAAGCATTTTGAATCTTTTTCTGATCCAAGCTAATCCTTTCTTCTTGGTGATTTCATCAGTTACAAAACATTAATTACAATGATTCCATCAGTTACGATTTCATAGCATTTAAAACGGTCCAAGTCTCCCTGCCATAGTAGACTTCTATTGAAGAAAATGTATATTTCTTATTTATTTCGACATCTATTCAAGAACAATGCTGAATTAGGCGTAGTGCACAAAGAAAGTTGATCCAGGTTTTTCCCAATAAAAGACGATGAACCAACTGTAGAGCCAAGGGATTACTGTATCGTTCTAACTAAGGTGCTGGGAATCATAGTTCAAACATGAATACAGCCATTTCAATGACCAAAACTAGATGATAAGCCATTCCTATTACTAGGTACCACCATGATATGTAGGAGTTGACTTCATGCCCGAAGTGCAAATCTGAGTAGCACTTCAATTACTACAACTAGTTGATAAGTTATTCCTGTTGCAATTCCTGAACTTGTGTCGTGCTACTCTCTCTCTCTCTCTCTCTATTTCATGTACAGGCATCACATTTCCATAGAACGCAAGCCAAATGGAGAAGAAATCCTTGAATAAGTTCACGAGCAACTAAAATCTACATAAAAAAAAAAGGAATTTGAGATGAGATCAGGTTAGATTACCGAAAATGCTGAGGGCGAGATGGCGATAGGTGGGATGATACGAACCATCCCAAGACCAGAGAGATGCCAAGAGCAGGCTGTTGTACCATGTCACCAGGGTGCCAACCACCAGCATGACGCATCCTGCAGCACGCACACGGACAGGCACACAGACGCACAGAGAAAAACCTAAAACGGTTCTGAGAGTTCCACAGAATCGACATCTGCAAGGATCGGGGGGTGGAACGGAAGGAAGAAAGACGAGAGAGGAAAGCCACGGCTAGAGAAGACGAAGAAAGAAGACCGACATCGATCGCGACGTAAATATATATATATATCGAGAGAGAGAGAGAGCGAGCGAGAGAGAAAGAACCTGTGGTCCATCCGAGCAAGGCGAGGGCAGAAGGAAGGGGAGCGTACGCAGCAGGCGTGGCGATGGTGGTGGCGACGTGGAAGGCGGCGTGCGTCCACCTCCCTTTCCCTCCATGATCTTCCCCGCAAGCGCCGTCTGTTGCTGTGGCCGTGCGATCTGTCTGCACCTCCATCTCCATCTCCGAGCTCTTCCCTCGCTTCGCCATCGCCATCGCCATCGCCGTCGCCGTTTCCGTCTCTGCGTCCTTCCCTCGCTTCGCCATGTGGAGCTCGCCTTTCCTCGCCATCGCCAATGGCAGCTCTCAAGACACAGACTGCGTATATATACGCACGCGCCAGCGTATCTACGTACGAATGTACGCCGTATAATACCGCGTACGTATAATCATACGTACCGCGACGCTCCACAAGCGTGCGTGCGTGCGTGCGTACGTACATATGTATCTATGTACAAGTGTGGATGTGTGTATGTAATAACGTATGTATATGTGTATGGATGTGTGCATGTATGCATATATGGTGTACAATAACGCGTATGTACGTATCTCTAACGTATACATGTGTGCTTGCGTACGTATGTATAAGAGTGTATGTGTGTATGTAAGAATACATGTATGTGTGTGTATGTATATACGGTGTACAAAACCGCGTATGTACAATTCTAGGTATCTCTAAGGCATATATGTGTGTTTGCGTACATATGTATAAGAGTGTATGTGCGTATGCAATAATGTATGTATATTGTACGTGTGTGTATGCATGCATATACGGTGTATCAAAACGCGTATGTATAATTATACGTATCACTAAGGTATACATGTGTGTACATACGTACGTATGTACAAGAGTGTGTGTGTGTGTGTGTGTGCGTATGCATGCATGTTATGTATGTACGTACTTGATGTGTGCATGTATACGACGGAACAGAGCAGAGGTATCGATTAAAAGCCAACATCGTATGTATTTTTACGTATACACGTACGTAATGCGTGCATCATCGTGTATACGACGGAACAGCGCCCGAGAAAAGAAGCGGTATCGATTAAAAGGCGGCATCGCAATTATTGGCGCTCGGATCGCACGGGCTCCGTGCTGATTAATCCGCATCCGGAGGGATCGAATCGATCCTTGTTTCTTTGTCTGTCGCTGTGCTTTTTTAATCCACCGATCCGCCGCTTAATTGCTCGCTAACACGGCCGCGTCGCTAAATCACTTCCGAGCCCATGTTTATCACTAACTAACTGTTTCCGGAGCGAGCCTGAGGCCAGATTCGAACCGTAAACGTACGAGTTTAGCGAATTAATCTGTAAACCGGTGTTCTGCTAATTTCGCTTCTGTGCCTTGCTTAATCGTGCTTCCATGTCGCACTAATCGCCGCCGCCGTTCGTCGCTGCTTGCCGCGTTGTCGCGGGTCCGGGAGATCAGATCCTGTTAACTGCTTCCGAGGCCGATCGATCGAGAAGGTTCCTGCTGTCTATCTATCTACTGGCGCGATTCAACGATGCAGGCTGCGGTTTCCGATTCATCGAAATCCCAATCGGTCGATCGATTATTGGGGAGCCTGTTTCGTGTCTCTGATTGGTCTCAGCACCTTTCCCCAAACGGTCATTCTGCCATTCAAATCAACGTATAGCGTTGTTGTCAGAGACTTGGTTTACACATCATGGCCTAATTGCGAGTGCCAATCATATGATCAACTTTCAAGCCAAACATACATCAAATCATACCTGAATCATTAAGATCATGATCATGTTTAACCCCCCTGTCAACCTACAAACCGACAAACGCACTATTTATGGTGGAGCTAACTAACTATCTGCAATTAATTGGCCACACTACTACTACAAGGATCACGTATACCACGTAAGCTGGCGTTTCTCGCGTCTACTAACAAACAACTCGCCCCGATCGGCATCGATTCGCACCATGGCTTCTTTGCAGCCGCTTCCACTGCGAATGCACTCTCTCTAATGTGGGTTTGTCTCTCCCAATGCGATGGGATAAGCTTGATCAACTCTTAATTACAGGCCTTGGGCACATATTTAGGGCTCATCGACGCCGCTAATCTATGCGCACAAAATCAGAAATCCTAAGATTCTTGGTCGATCTTAAACCCTTGTTCTTGTGATCTCCCTTCATGAGTAACTTTTTTTTTGGTACTTTCGATGATTGAGTACACATCCCACTGTTGTATCTTCTTGTCTCATGGACCAATTTTGGTCTTAGAAGACATTGATATATCTTTCTTTCTTTCTTTCTCTATAGTAGTCTTTACACTTCAATCAAGGAAGGCTTTCCTCCTGCAAAATCCAACCAAAGGAACGATCCGAATTCGCTCAACGTGGCCGCATCATGGACAGTTACAATCCTCCTCCTCATGAATGTCTGATTACAAAAAGAGGCTTTTTAAAGTTCAGAAAGAAAAAGCCAAGCATCATATCATCCACAACCGCTGCATATCCCAAGCGCCAGAAGGGAGCTTTGCGCGGAAAACGATAAGTCCCCGACATGAATGCAAGTGAATCAGATTCATTACTGTTGCATTATCTCTTCTAGCATATTTTATGTTGGGCTTTGATCAATTATTGTTGACCACCATCCTCATCCATCGCGGCTTTTGGCGAAGCCCATCTATACGGATGCAAAGGTCAAACCAGCCATCATGTGTTTGTCCTTCTGCGAAGCTTTGCAGAAATCTGCATACAAGCTGCATGGAGTCTCAATAGACACCACCCCCCATGATGATCTAAAAGAAAAACCAAATAAGAGGAGCTTCACAATATTCATATTGTTGCATCATTTTTTAAAAAGGTACCGACACTTGCAATGCCATGGGAGACATTCCTATTGATAATCATTGCCAAAGCTGAAGATATTTGCGTTGATCGATTACTTCGATGCAATCGAAATGGACATATATTTCCATATGGTTTGACAACAAGCTATTAGTTGGCAAAGTTTCTAGCACCTGATCGAAAGGACATTAAAAAACCCATGCGATGCATTACCTCCAGGGTCTGAATGTTGTGATAAATTAACCTTCCAAACCCATATTCAGGTTGGCTTTTTGCATAATTTAGCATGGAGAGAGAGCTTTGAGATACACAATCCGGTAGAGAGTTTTAGCATTTTTCTCAGCAAGGCTTTCTTTGCTCCATGGCAGCAGTTTCCTTTTGCCTCCCTCCATTGGTGTCCCATGGCATGTTGCTCTGGGAGTGCCCGAATCATCCCCATTTAGATCGATCATAAGCTGTTTCTTATGATGGGGAAGAACAGTCTAGGGTTTAGAACCCTAAACCCTAAGCCCAACACTTGGCTGTATAGCACCTGCCTGTTCCGCGCAATTGAAATCAGGAATGATAGGCATTCATTCCAGAATGCTGTTATATACATACCTCTGCATGATCCTTCCCTGCTTATTTTGCCCAGCCTTTCACCCACTGCATGTCTCCACGCCTTGCATTGCCTTGCTTTCCAAGATCCGACATCTCTTCGGCCCTACTAAACCCAATTTCTCTCACTCACTGTGCCGCACTTCCATGAAGACCTTCGATTGTTTGCCTTGTGCGGCCTTGCGTTAAGAAACCCTAACCCTAGAGCTGCTGCAGAGCTTGTGTTGCATAATAGAAAGGGAGAGAGAAAGCGGAGGAAAGAAAGACGTAGGCCAACTTTTTGGCAGAGCCGGATTCGAACCCGGGACCTCACAAATCAAGAGGGCTGTGAATTTTACTAATCATTTTAACATGAAATCCGGGCTAATTAATTCCGGTTATGCTTTTGTTAAGATTAAACACTGGTTGTTAAATACGAGTTAATTAAGTTCTCACGATGTTAAAATTACGCACTTACAATACGCATTTTGACATGAAATACAGGTTAATTAAGTTACGGTTATGTTTGGTTAAGATTAAACACCGGTTGTTAAATACGAGTTACTCAAGCTTTCATGATGTTAAAATTACGTACTTAGAATACGCATTTTGACATGTGGTTGTTAATCAACACGTTTTAAGTACGTTATAATTTAAAGGCTTAGAATACGCATTTCAACACATGCGGTTGTTCATAAATACGTTAACTACTTGGATTATGCATTTTGCGCTTGTTAAAATACATGTGAGTATGTTAAAAGTTAAATACTTAGAATACGCATTTTAACATGTGGTTAATAAATACATCCGAATACGGTTGTTATCAGCACGGCGTTTTCCCGATATGAACACTAGATGATTGTATTTGTGATTATATAAGCCCAATGTTGGCCTAAGAATATCTTTCTTTTTCTTTCTTCCCGAGGCTTTAGAGCTCAGTTGTTAGAGCTTAGTTGGGTTGCTGTTGTTTTCTTTTTCCAGCCAATGATCCTTTCTTATAGTACTAAAAATTGTGGTTTTGCTGGGGTTTTATTAATACATAATTGATCTATGTGTGTTGTATGTATGAAGCTTATCAATATGTACACACAATTTATTCTTGTCCACGATGTGATCGCATGCATATGCTGGTAAACGATCGGGCTTCTAAGGCGACAGTCGGTATGAATCGACTCAGTTTCACGTGGCGCAGATCTGCACGATCTCGATTGACGGCGGCAGCAGATGCAGCAGCAGCTGTCAGGCGGCGCCATCAGGCTTGACACTGCTACCTCTCATCGTCGTCTTCGGTTGCTGCAGTTGAAGCTGCTGTTGTCGTTGCAGTTGCAGCTGCGGTTGCTCCAGAAATGCACGATCGGGCGCAAAGATCTGGGCTCTGCAGAACGGGCAACGGTCGTGATCGGCCGACGATCTCAGCCACGGCATGATGCACGCGTGGTGGAAGCGGTGGCGGCACGGGAGCCGAGTGACCTCGTCGAGGGCCGCGAACTCCTCCAGACAGATCGGGCACTGCCAGTTCCCACTGGCTACAGAACTGGCACTAGCTCTAGCTGGAGAACTGGCATTGGCTATAGCTGGAGAACTGGCACTACTTGCTCTAGCTGGAGAACCGGCACTGCTTGCTCTAGCTGGAGAACTGTCACTACTTGCTCTAGCTGGGGAACTGGCACTGCTTGCTCTAGCTGGGGAACTGGCACTGGCTTCGAAATGCCTCGCGCTCAGACGCTCCGTGTAGCAGGCGCGCGAGACCGCGTGCAGACGGCTCCGCATCGCCAGCCTCCGCCTCTCGTCGTCCTCGCAATCGTCTTCGTCCACCAGGAACCGCATGCGTCCGAACAGGGCGCTCGCCGCTGCCGATGCAGCAGGTCTGGAAGAAGACTTGTCTGTTAAACTGTTGTTTCTTCTTCTTCTTCTTCTTCTTCTTCTTCTTTTGCATACAACACTTCTGCCCTAAACCAGGCTTACCTGGAGGCGTGCCGCATGGACGTGTCTGCGTACGCCAATGGCCTCCTCCGCATGTCCATGATTCTTCCGTTGAATCGCTCCAAAGTTTGTCGCAGGCAGATACCGGAGGAGCCTCCGCTGCAACAGAGCTTGCTTTTGATGCAACTACATTGGAAGAATGCCACGGCCGAAATGCTCGTCGTATTATAAGGCTCTCTGTCCGGCCGATCAGGAGCCCAGAGTGTCCGATGAGTGAAAGCAGCCAGAGCGGCATCGAAACCGAACCGAATCGAATCGAATCGAATCGAGTCATTCTAGTCCTATGCATTCTTCGGAGGGCTAACGTGTTGCGTGTTATTGGCTACGAGTCCTACGGGGCTATTGGGCTAACGAATCCTGCGTTTCGTGCGACATGTTGTTTTTTCCCTCTTTTATGCTTTGCGCATACAGACAAAAACCGAGGTTCGTACTGTAGCGGA
The DNA here is from genome assembly GCA_037176905.1 of Azolla pinnata. Lineage (NCBI taxonomy): Eukaryota > Viridiplantae > Streptophyta > Polypodiopsida > Salviniales > Salviniaceae > Azolla > Azolla pinnata. The sequence continues at coordinate 12,385 of JBBBWG010013001.1, forward strand.
AGGGGGTGTTTTCCGACGACGCGTAATTTCGCAAAACCCCTGTTCATCTTTGTACTTACAGTTGTTTGTTTCACGGTCCATGTTCTTCTTTCTGGGCTTCCATGCATGGGCATGAGGCACATACATACAAATTACATACATATCTTTGCTGATGACGATGCGTTCCACACACGTCTTCTAGGGTTTTAGGGATTTAGGGTTTAGGGATTTAGGGTTTAGGGTTTAGGGTTTTAGCAGCATCGTCAGGCGCCAAGTCGTGCACACAAATAATGTCACCCCAATAATGGCGCAAACGCGTAGATCTCGATCATTGCTGCCCACAGCTACATATTTTGTCAACAGCCAATAGTCGCCGAAACCCCCCTCATGATCACCGTCTCCGAATACCACAGCAAAATTCAGGCCTCAACACGATTTAGAGCAGACAAGTCCAAATTCACCGGCTGCTTGAAGCGCCGAAATCGCATCATTTCCAGCGTTCTTTCCGAGGAAACAAGCTCCCAAGAACACTTCTACAGCTCCTGATCGAAATGCTAGTGGGAGACATGAAACAAACACCCACAATAGCGGTACCAAATCCGATGAAATTCTATCCTGAATAAGTCTTTGTAATGGAGAAGATGCCGTTGTTGAAGTAGGATCCCTCCCGAATGAACATGGAACCTACTACTTACAATGCTCTTCGGCAATTCTTGCTTATGCCAGCCTATCAAACATCCACCACACGGAAGGCATCAAGAGTGCCGCTAATCGACAAAATGAAAAGAGAATAACAAATGTTTGATCAATTGATTCCAACTGATAATTCAACGCAACCAATCTCGCTCGGGAAGGAGCCCGGAGAGGTAAACGTTAGCCACATGCAGAACTAGAAAGAAAATTTACTTAAAGTTCCATAAAAGGCTTCTCCTAATGCAATATTTATGTGACTATACATGCTACATAATTGTCACATTATCAGAGGCCAAGGATTGTCGATGCATCATGACGATTTACAAACGCCTAGGATAATATGATTACCAAAACCAATACAAAGGAATTAAGAAAGGTACTTTTTGCCCCCCCTTATTTATGAAATTGCTTTTGCAGAGCTAAATAATTTTGGCAGGCGTCCCTATTTTCAAAATCTCTCGGTCAATATCAATACGAGATCTACGTGAGAATCTCCCAGAAATTGTCCTGAATTGCAACTGTTTCCAAGTGCTGAAGAATAGTTGTTGCAATTCTTGGCGTGTGAGAATAATGGCTGGAAAGAGTTTACGAATTACTCGAGAAATATTTGAATTCGATCGCCTCGTCCATTGTCCACATCCAGTAATTGCTGTCCACTTTTCATTTGTTCGTTATATGTTGACTCGTTCAATAATTCAGGTAGATTTATCCCAGCAATTCCTGGACAATGAGGTGAATTTTAAAGAGCTTTCTCCTCAGCTTTTCCAAAAATACAAAAAAAACAGTGAATTCAGTAAGAGAGTACCTGGAATAACACTTGCCAATCCATCTAGAAATCCTGCCTGCACAACCCACAAAGAATCCATCAACAGTTGGTCCATATTTGATATGGTTTGAGGTCATGAATAGAGCGATATAATGATGAACGAAAGGCAAAGTGCAGAGAAGTCAATTTTGACAGCTAAATGCGTCAGGGAGGTCGTAAAGATAACTAGAGAAAATTGATCGACCCCTAAATCAATCATAAACCCCTAGATGCTAGCCAATGTGATTCCCATCTGTGTGATAGATAATGCAAAAACAAATTGGTTTCTATTAACATCATAAGTTTTCAATCGCAGAACTCTGGCAGAGACATGATGTAATAAATTACTAGGAGGAATTCACAAGCCACGTGCAAAATCATTACCCAACTACCCAACTAACTAAGCATTTTATAAATTTACAAACGATTTGGCAAGTTCAAGTACCGGAATTCGGACATCAAGCTTTACTATCCCATTGTTTGCTGTGATCTTGAGACGAAGTGTGCGAGACCAAATCTTTGGAAGTGCATCAGATGAACCGTCTTCTTTATTGTCTTCAACGACATAAGGTATAACATAATCACCTTTGGTAGTATCCTCTTCCAGAATTTCTGGAGAAACAAACTCCTTGGAGGATAAATCTTCAGTCAGTAGCACGTCCCCACTCCTCAGAATATTCTGTTTGGAACCATCACCTATCATACATGGATGTCATTCAGTTATCAAGCATGCAAAACTGTATATATTTAAAGAGGCCAGTATTGTAGCAAGTTGAAATATTCAGTGGATGAGTTTATATACAAAGCACACCTGTCTCTTCGAAATTCTCAGCTGAAATTTTGTATTTTTCCTCTTCCTGATAATACTGATTGAATCCAACAACTCTCTTGATCTCCTCAAATGATGGAAGATCAGCTGGAGGCGGCATCCGCCCACTCTTCAGAGCAACTAAAGCATCCTAGAAGCACCACACTCGTTTTGATAAGAAGTGGGTAAATGACAGAACCTAGAAAGCATAATTTCTCACAATAATCTAGGGTGTATTCATAAATAGTTATAAATAAAGACAACCGCATCAGCTAAAATGAAGCAAGTGAATAAATTTATATAAAACTGCAAAAAGAAAACAAATGTCATGCTTAATATCTAAGTTTCAGGATGGATGATTAAGATCGGTCACAAAAGAACTTATCCTGTGCAGATTGCTGCCATTGTAAAGTCAACAAATACGCCATTTTACCGAGTTCTGTAACCAATGATACATCATGAACCATTGTTTTCAAAGTGAAAACAATGGAATCTTGAAAAGTATTCTTGCTCGCGTTCTGACAGATAATACCATGTAACTTGAGTTCGTTTTCTCAGAGGACAGGTTAAGGTTCTCACAGCTGTGTAGCTTGTGAAACACCGAAAGATGCTACTTCTTTATTGATATGATTGCCATTGCAGCCTAAACATGGATACTTATGTGATTTTCAGCAAACCAAAATGACATCCACAAGGTTAATTCCTGATAAACTAATTAGTTTGCACACTTCAGCATAAGATTACTCATGGCTATATTTTTCTTATGCATTCAGATCATAATTAAAAACTCCCAATCAGAACAAGGAACCAGGAAGCGATGCTTAATACATTAAGGAAGAAGGGTTTCAAGCAAGTACAAGTATCGATCAATAAACATAACCTTTATAGCTTCATGAGAGTGTCGCATTTTATCTACAGCTTAACAAGAGGTTTATTCTGGGCTAAAATCTCTACAGGACAGAGCACTCTCTATGAAAGAGAGTATTCTCTTTACTAGTCTACTGGCAAGATGTATGCTTAAAAAAGAACCCATCAGTGATATTACTACCTGGTGCATAGACATAAAAAAAGATATCTTTGGCTATAAAACTAATCAGATGATAGCCTATTACAACCCTAGAGTTGGGCAAGACAAATGGCAAAGCTCTTTTTTGAAATATCTTTGCAGAAAAGACTTGGTATCACATCCAACATTATCAATCCATATCATAGTTATCTGATTGCTTAATATACACATACACACATACTGACTATAGAAAGGAGAATACACACCTGCATTGCTGAAATCGACACCCCAATCAATGACAGTGGGTAAGAAACTATTTTATATCCCAGGGCCTCCAGTTCAAGTGGAGTCAATAAGGGTGTCCTTCCTCCTCCTTCTAGCATGTTTGCCTGAAACCGCCTTTATATATGAGATCAAGCCTGCGAGAATTATACCATGTGTATGGAAACTAGCACATCAAGGAAAGACAGAGAACGATATAATAACATCTCTACACGGGGCCATACCAGACCTAACAAAGTTATAACTGTTAACTTTAAAGCATGAGCTGATTTTTTTACTACCTTCTTAAAATTAATCAGCTTGAATGTTAATAATCTAATGATATATTTTGCATACAGAACCTACCATTTTAGGAATGCCAGGAGCAATGTTGCAAAAGGCTATCATTTCTTCCTTTGAATTCAAAGCATCTATAAAAAGCACATCAGCCCCAGCATCTGCAAAAGCTTCAGCTCTCCACAATGCTTCATCCAAAGAAACTGCCTGACGAGCATCTGTGCGTCCAACAATAACTATATCCGATGAGCTCTCATTTCGTGCATCTACGGCTGCTTTAATTCGTAGTACTGCTTCCTTTCTTGATACTACTTTTCTTCCTTTTGTATGGCCACAAGCTTTAGGTGAAACCTGAACATATTTAATAATGGGTGATTTTAAATGGCAAGATATCAGTTGCAATCATACAAAATGTTCTTCAGAAAGCTTCCACCTCAAACACAGAAAGATTTCGATTTAACTAGTTCCATCTTAAACATATTGTAATATATCTTTTACCTATCATTAGAAATGCTCCTACCATTATCAGTTTGGACCTCGAAATGTATTAACACATCATCCTTCTTTGTTCTTTTTTATAATATGTCTACCGATGGCACTCTTCTTAACTGCATAAGTTATAAACATAATCCGCATGCTGAAATTTCTCATTTACTTCGGCACAAAATATATAGCAAAATAAGGTACGCAAAGATCTAGAGAAAACAAAGTTTTTCTTCTTTATAATGATGTCTCTGATCCTCACACTTTCTCTCACGGTGTAGCTTGAATGATTCTCTCAAGAGATGGTCGGTAAATAATCCATGAGTCAAGTTTATCAGAATCAATACCCAAATTGGTTCTTTTCGTAGTTTCAGATCTGTTTATCAAACTAAGACTGCTGTAGGAAATTTTCTAATACTGAACCGCAGCAACAAGTTTCTGATACCCAAATTGGAACTTTCTAATACTGGACTGCAGCAACAATTTTTCCTTCGTCTATAACTTTGACTGACTTCTATATGTGTATTAACTTGTAAATCCCTGACACCAGGAGTGGTATGCCAGTTTCCTTCAAAATAGCCATTGTATACTTTAAATGAGCGAGAAATAAACAACGATCCAAGATATAATCAAGCAGAGTCATGTCTATAATCTCAAATTCGGTGCAGAGGGCCCAACGTATTGATTTGTAATAAGTATGCAAAATATTTCGATTAAAAATACCACCTTTCCACCAGATATTATTACGACACTATATTGAAAAGATCACGATCAACATGTGGTTGTATCCACGTTCATGATCTAGGTATTCGACGTCAACATTAAGTTGGCTGTCTATATCATGTCATGATTTATACCTGGTCTTCCAAAAGAATTCCTGCGAATCCTGCAGCTATGTAGCCTTTCACTGTTCGTTTAACATTTAATGCATTTCCATAACCGTTATCACCATCACCGATAACAGGAATAGAAACAGCAGATGTGATCTGCCGACCCTGATCAACCATCTCTCCAAATGATATCAAACCTGTATCTGGTAAAGCCAATCGAGCAGCAGAAACCGCAAATCCTACAATAACAAGAGATTTCTCTAAGAAAAAGGATAATTAAGGATATCCTGAAGTTCCATAATAAAAACATATTCTTTAAACCTCCGAGAAAAGAGGATTGCCTGTGTTGTATGAGGATTGGCCAGATTCTTAGTCATATCACATTGAATAGGCGTGCTGCAATTTTCTAGAAACTAGCTTTCGTCTAACTTTAGGCATCACATGATCACGTTTCTACTTTTCAATGTTGTTTCTGCGCCCTAGTAAATACTTCAAGAGCCTGACCATTTGATCTCGATTCGTTATCTCTCCTACCATTAAAAATTAGGAGAAGAAGATTGGATTGTTTGAACTTTACTCCATTGTTGTATAATGTAGAAACACATGTTCTCATATAATCGGATGTGTAGAAGCGATATGTATGTGATGCAGAAGTCGACGAGATAGGTTTACATTCAATTGTTTGTTTAGATAAACAGACCTGATATTTTGACATCAGATCATTCGACGAAGGTCAACAGAGCTATACTCCATCACGGTGTTGTTCATCCATATGTAATTCAAAAGAGAAGATTGATTTTCTTTACCACTCATAAACGTGAAGGAGAATCCTGCATTCTCGACCAGCTTTGCACTGAGAGCGTCATAGCAGGCAGGGCCTTGATGAATTCCAGGAGAAGCTAAGATCCGCCTCAAAGAAGAAGAAGGAGAAGATAATGGTGATGGCGGAACTGACGACGACGACGATGACGAGGAGGCTACTCCACCCTCATTGGCATCGTTTCTGATACCGTTCCAGCTGGTACGGTTCACAGCTAGGAGGGGGGTATTTCTCTTCCGTTTCTCGTGATGGAAGCTTCTTGGTGTGAAAGGAAGAGCGCGGCGAACGGCTGCGAAGCTGCTGCTGCTGCTGCTGCTGTTATTGTTGTTGTAGCAGCTAGGATTAGGGTTGGAGAGAAGCTGCGCCGTCGTCGTCGCCATCGTTACCGAGACAGAAGACGAATCGGAGGAGCTCAGAACTGTGTGTGTTTTGTTGATTGAAAAGAAAATGTGCAGAAAATGTGTGTATAGAAATGAACATAAAAATTTTGCTTCTGATTTGTACATGAAAAAAGAATGTTGTGCAAAGGAACATAAAAAATTACGTTATGATTTTGTACATGACAAACTTATGCAGATGATGTTGTTATGCTCAAAGAAGAGTGGAACAAAAAAAATTTCCGGTGAGTTAACGATGATACGTTTGAGCAGAACTGTGGAGATTGCATGTGATCAGACGGAGAGGGAAGGAAGAAAGATCCCCGATTGCGGTTCGATGCAGATTGTTCTTCTTATTGTACGCAGACATATGCCGACGGTATTGTACGATTCTATGTTCGGAAGAGTGGAGCGAGAATTCGTCGGTAAGTTACAATACATCTGAGCTGAAGATGCAAAGGAAAGAAGGCGGATCTCTGATCGTGGTTCAGTGCGGATCGTTCTTCTGATTGTACACCAAAACATATGCTAATGGAGTATTGTACGATGAGCCACACCGGACCTTAGCACTCCTCGATGGGCTCCATAGAAGCAACTCTCCATTCCCCGTCTTTCCTCTGCCTAGTCGTGTTGGGATTCTCCACTGGATTGAACTTTGCGATACTCGTTTGATATCCGTTTTGCGTGTGCATTGGTAGTGCCAATTCAGCACTCGCCTCGAGAATAGAACATCTAGTGATTGCTTCTCGCATCTTTACTCGAGAGCAGAGGTTCCTGAAATCACGGATATCAACCTCGTCCACTGATCGATTGAGTCAACTGCAAGGCCACATTATGGGCTGCCATTTGCATTGTATTCCTGGTTTGAATCAAGCAACAATGGTTGTATCCACTGACGTGCAATCAGTCAATGACACATCCTCATCGGGCATAGTTTAAAGTCATGCGCCACGATCCGACGTGAGCGAACGCAATCTATTAGAGAGGCCCTTCTTCGTGGGGGATCGCCGCAAGCCACCACCGCAGCATCATCATCGATGTCCACAGAGCTTCTCCGATCACGCACCTCGTCGCGTAGGGATCGCCACACACACATTGTACCGAAAAAAGAGAGAACAGATCGGAGATGCTTCGGATCGTTGCGAGGAGCTGTTGTCCACACACAATACACGATAATGCAGCTCGGAACGTCGGATCGCACGCATATGCGAATAGCTTTTCTATCTTGTCATAATTAAAAAAAAAAAACCCATTCTTGATCTTGAGCAGAGCATCTGAAACTGGCAAGACAAAGAAATACAGATGATGTGGGCCAATAATGTATGTACATACTAGTATGTGTATGATGGTAATGTCCTTAGCCTTCCTTTGTCCTAAAGTCTTATCTATTTCTATCCGGTGTGAATAGACCCTTAAACAACAAACACACTCCGTCGCCATTTCTCCACGGATCCAAATCCTCAGACCTTCTTCGTTCGCCATGGCTGCTGCTGCTGCTGCTGCTGCTGCTCCTCCTCCGATCAATGCTCCCAACACCGAACCTTCCAGCCCCGTCACTCCCAGAACCCCGGATACTCCTCAGCCTGGCCAGAGTACTGCCCCGATTCTTGACCAGCAACAGGTTTCTGCGAATCCGCTGTTCGTTATCCAACCCTCTCCATTCGTTTCATCCACGTAAGTCTCTCTCTCTCTCTCTCTCTCTTATGATTAGCTTTCGGCATTTTTATGATGTTTTGCAAACAAAATGCTCTAAATTTGGCACGTTCTCGTCCATTTCTTGCCTCATTTGCTCCTATGGTTGTTACCTTTGCTGTTTTGGTTCAAATCTCCACGTAACTCTCTCTCTCTCTCTCTCTCTCTCTCTCTCCGTCTTTCTCTATATGATTAGCTTTCGGCACTTTTATGATGTTTTTGTATACGAAATGCTCTAAATTTGGCGCGTTCTCGTCCATTTCTTGCCTCATGTGCTCCTACGGTTGTTACCTTTGCTTGTTTTGGTTCAAATCTCCACCTAAGTCTCTCTCTCTCTCTCTCTCTCTCTCTCTCTCTCTCTCTCTCTCCCGTCTTTCTCTATATGATTAGCTTTCGACACTTTTATGATGTTTTACAAACAAAATGCTCTAAATTTGGCACGTTCTCGTCTATTTCTTGCCTCATTTGCTCCTACGGTTGTTACCTTTGCTTGTTTTGGTTCAGATCTCCACGTAAGTCTGTCTGTCTGTCTCTCTCTGTCTTTCTCTATATGATTAGCTTTCGGCACTTTTATGATGTTTTACAAACAAAATGCTCTAAATTTGGCACATTTTCGTCCATTTCTTGCCTCATTTGCCCCTGTGGTTGTTACCTTTGCCTGTTTTGGTTCAAATCTCCACGTAAGTCTCTCTCTCTCTCTCTCCGCCTCTCTCCATATGATTAGCTCTCGGTACTTGTATGAATTTTTACGTACAAAATGCTCTCAATTTGGCACGTTCTCGTCCATTTCTTGCCTCATTTGCTCTAAATTTGGCACATTCTCGTCCATTTCTTGCCTCATTTGCCCCTATGGTTGCTACCTTTGCCTGTTTTCTTTCCAATCTCCATTCGTCCCTTTGTCTTTCTGTTTTCTTGGATTCCTTCGTGTGGCCCCTCTATTTCAAGAACTAGAGGTTGTTTTTCTTTTCTTCTTTCAAAGTAGGGAATGCTGAAATTCTTTTTTTCCTCAAAGTCGAGTATCTTGATTCCTGTGGCAATTTGGACGATCTAAATAGGGCGTGTAAAGCGCTCATTCCCGATGTGTTATTTGTTTATCTGTATGTGTGGTGCATGCGGATGGATGCATTTGTGTCTCGCTCTATGAATCTGCGTCTGTGTGTATGAGTTTATTAAATATTTAATCCACGTGTCTATGTTGTCTATGTCGTCTGTGTCTGTGCCTATGCCCGTGTTTGCGTATATGTCTGTATCTGTATGTGTCTATGTAGATATGTTTGTATATACACCTTGCTCGTAATGCTATGGCAATCACTCAAATCTCTTTCTTTGATTGGCTTGATGCAACTTATTTAAGCATTCCCAAAATTTGTGTGTGTGTGTGCTTTACTTTCCACTTTGAAATTGAGGTCTGATGCTAGCCGTCGGAGCTAAAATTATTGTCATCAGAAGTGATCAGATGATGGTGGTATACGGAAATGATTCAACAATCCAATGTGCTGTGTGTTGTGTTCTCTCCTTTTCACTTCGAATAGCCATTAGAGCTGAAATTTGTCATCAAAAGGGATCAGCTGATGGTGGCATGTGTTTTCCTTTTCTCACCTTGAAATCGGGGTTGGATGCTAGCCATTTGAGCTGAATTTTGTCATCAAAAGAGATTGGAGGAGGGTGGTATGTGTTTTCCTTCTCACTTTGAAATGGAGGTTGGATGCTAGCCATCAGGGCTAAATTTTTTCATCAAAAGAGATCGGATGATGGTGGTATGTTTTCCTTTTCACTGTGAAATAGAGGGTACGGATGATGGTGGTATGTTTGGAAATGCTTTAACACTGCCAATATGTGTATGGGGTAGAGGTTTTGATTCTAGCCACCAAGGCTAAACAATGGACATAATGTTCGGCAATGGAGGATTCTACATGGGCAAGGTCTAGTAAAAGAACTTTCGAATGAGCATCGGAGACTAAACTGATCAGGCTGTGAAAAGAGAGAATATTTTGGGTCCAAAATCATACGTGAATGATCATATGATTTTGGACATAATGTTTGGAAACGGAGGATTCAACGTGGGCAAGGTCTAGTAAAAGAATTTTGTTGGATCTTCGGAGATCAGGCTGTGAAAAGAGAGGGTAGGTTTTGGGATCAAATGAGGCAAGGCAGCATGTAATGCAAAGGAGGAGGGAGAGGAAAACAAAGGATCTATGAAAGCTTTTCCGATATGAACATGTGTTGGCCTTTTGGTTTGTCTGCAGCCCATCGAACCTAAAGCCGCTAGCCGAGGAAGAGGGCTCTCAGGCAGGGGCCCTGACCAAAGTGCATGTACAAGCATTGGACGAGATCGTGTCGGTGAACTCGTTCTTCACTGTGGCAGTCTTCATCGGCTTCTCCTTCACGAACCCCACTGTTGACGCAAATCTGGTCGGGAAGTGTTTCGTGGGCGAGCACTTCACGAAGCTCCTCTTGATCTTTGAGGTCATAGCCTTCAGCAGCTACCTCCTTTCTAGCCTCATAGCTCAGGGGCTGAAGCTGTTCATTGTGATTCTAAACACCAAGGACTATACGGAGGTTCTGTCGGCCACGATCAAGCCTAACACACTGAGGCTCGGGATGCTCTGCACCATCATCGGAACCACTGTCGGCACTATCTTCCTCACCCTCTCAATCGCGTTTATCATACAATTGAGGCTCGGGTTGCTCGAATGCAACAGCCCATGGTCCAAGTGGGCTGCCATCCCTATGATCACCATGGTCACCGGTGGCTTGTCGACGTTCCTACTTTCTGCTCTGTATGCCTTCTGTATGTAGCTTTCGCGATGGGGGTCCTCCCCCTGCCTGCGTTTCGTCGATTGTCAGCATCGTGAAACAAGAGCGAAGCCCTGTTATTTATCTGATTGCATCGATCGATCGATCGCTTTTCTAGATTCTCCACCATTGCTGGAGGAGATGTGGTCGAGAGAATAATATGGCTCCCTGGGTATTCGCATTGTGATGCTCGAGCTTGTTGTGAGCTTAGACTGAAGCTTCAATCACGACAAGCACTTTGTGTAACATTAGTAGAAATCTTTGAATGGTGAGCAAGCTTAGTTGAGTCTAAGTCGTTTTGCAAGGTCAAGCCATCTACATACATATGGCTGCAGGTAGATGTTGTTGGGGTCATTAGTTGGAGGTGATCTATGGATGGGTAAGGCTCTATCTATTGGTTGAAAGTCTCAAATGTGTATAACTATATCTAACTCAAGTGTGAGTAAGAAGATATCAATGAAAATAACTGGAAAACTCGTTCATGTACAATATATGAATGTTGACATGCACATGTAACGGAACAAGTGACTTGGTGCATGAATTGGGTATTTACTAACACCCTCATGAATACGATGCTGATTATGAAGACCAAAATAAAAAATCATAACAAAAGCACATAAAATGCAAGAATTTGTATTACTAGGAAACAAGGATTACGAGGATTTCGAGGATTATAAAATCCTTTATGAGGAAAATCAAACGGGAGATTTTGCCCATCGAGCGAGAATCCATTCATCGGCAAGGGGAAGCATTTTTGCAAAGTGCAAGATCTTTTGGAGAGGGGAGAACTGCACGCACTCTGTGCTTGCGATCGATCGGTTGGAAACATTGTGTGAGTTGGGGAGGGGGGACTTTTTTCACGAGGGGCAAAATAAGGAATCCCCCGATCGATCAGTAGCGTAAAACAGAGGAGAGTCTGTTCGGAATGGTTATTTAGAAGTGGCTTCTTGAACAAGAAGAGAAGAACTCTTCAATGGCTTAAGAAGAATCAAGAGAAAGGGAAATCCCTGAGTTTGACTTTGCAAGAAAACTTTAGATCTAAAAATCCAGAAAGCGTAGAAAACGCAAAAAAGCAAAATTGTACAAGTTGAAGAAGAAGAAGAAGAAGACAGCAACTTTAGATCTAAAAAACCAGAAAGCCAAAACAAACGCAGAAAACGCAGAACGCAAAAAGCAAAACTGCACATTTGCGAAGAAGAAGAAGAAGAAAGAAGAAGAAGAAGAAGAAGACAGCAACTCGACGAAGAACAGACACTCTCGGTCGCACGGGACGAGGAGGAGGAGGGAGAAGAAGAAGAAGAAGAAGAAGACGGGGAAGGAGAAGCAACAGCAAGATCAGGACGAGCAAGCCATAGCTTTTCTCTGCATTTTGCTCCACCACCCTCAGAGCTTCTGAGCAGAGAGCAGCCATCGCTTTCTTGTTTTGCTTTTCCTCTGTCTCTGCCTTGAACGATCCGGATTCCAGGCCCCGTCGTTAGGGCTTTCGAAGCAGATCATTTCTTAGGGCACGTGAGACACAGGAAAAGGCAATCCCGGGTTTTTCGACAGCAGGAAAACAATCCCCTTTTCCCTCAGAAAAAAGAAGCCGGGAAAGCAATGGGGGCTCTTCTGCATCTGTTGCTGTGCTGATCTCGGAGACAGATGTCTGCTCTCGATCCTTTCTTTGGAACTTCTCTGGCAGCAAACCTTGACAGTAAGTAATTTTGTTTTCCGTGCGAAAAATCCTATGAGAGAGAGGCATTGTGCATATTATCGTTGTCATACGCCTGGTATTTGACTTTGGTTAGTTTAAACAAAGACCGAAAATCTGAGCATATAGACTTTTGGGAGGATGATGCAAACCACCAAGGCCCATTGCTGCTGTTGCCTTCATCCCGTTCATATTTTTGCTTCAGTACGAAGCCATTGAAGGTTTCTACTAGAGAAGATTGTTGCCTCAACAAATTCCAGTGACTTTGTTCACGTTCCATATTCCGAATTAGTATACTTGCTAACTGAATCGAGTCTGATTTCATTGAATCGGAGCGAACTGTAAGATTCAGATTATTTTGTGCCGATGAAAATCAAATAAGGAGACATAGAAAAGATAGCTAGCACAGACAGGCTGAAATACGACGACCGATGGTTGAAGTAGGGGGGTATGCATTATTTTTACGGGTTTCCTTTGTAATGCTGCTGAGAAAAGAGTTTTTTTTTAAACTGAATCTCATGTCCAAAGGTATCTGTGGACACTTTTCTTGTGTGTCTTATGTATGCCTACAAAACTTCAAGATGGAGTCATCTGTTACGTTATGTCACGAACCATTGAGTCTAGAAGGTTTCCATTGATTAAAAATAACTGCAGTCTGTCTCTACGTTTCAATAAGCAGCATTGACAATGCTTCCATTGATAGAATTTATGTTTTTGTTCCATGAGAGGCATCGACAAGGTTTTCATTGATAGAAGATAACCTCAATCTGTCGCTTTGCCCAACGAGAAATTGATTATCCTCAGCCAACTCTCATAAATGTGTTGGAAACCAAAGCAAATTAGCAGTCTTGAGTTGCATGATTGATTTTGGAATACAAGAGTATTTGCAGAATACTACAACAAAGAAGCGCAACCATAACCACCACACTTCCTCTATCAATAAATACCTTTTAATGTAAAAATTGATGAGATCAAAGTCTTAGATTGGGAAAACTATGATATAGTTTGATTCATATTCTATAGATGCTAAGATGTGAAATTACTTGTCTTTTGTACAATTTGTTTATGCTGATGAAAGCTATTGCAAAAAACTATTGCAAGAAGGATGCAATGATATCCATCTGGATCAGGAAGTTTAAACTTTTGCGTTAGACATTCATCTATGTAGTCAGATTTTTTAGATGACTTTTGACGAGAGTATGCCCAGCTTTTCATTCATTATGCCTCTTTTACAGAAAAGCTTCTTGTTATTTTACGGGATGGGCGGAAGCTGATAGGCTTTCTTCGATCATTTGATCAGTTTGGTATTACCAGTTCGATTGCTATACCAATGATTGTATCTGTACAAAAAAGCTCTCCATGTACCAACTGTTAATGTGATCTCTTTAACCTTTTTCCAGCAAATGTGGTCCTTGAGTACACCCTTGAGAGAATAATAGTAGGAGACCAATATTGTGATCTTCCTTTGGGACTTTATATCATCCGAGGCGAGAATGTGGTGCTTATAGGTGAACTGGTAGGCATCCTCTTTTATTGGCTCCTAATCTTCACTCTTTTGCAATGCATTTATGAAATAAACTTTGAAGGGATAAAGGTACGAACATATAAGATGTATCCATTCCAATGTTTATCATATCTTTTGATCATACTAATATCTCTGTATTCAGAAACGAATCTCCAAAAAACTAGATCATAAATTCACTTTTGTATTGTATTTGTGCAATAAACTCAAAAGAGACAAAGGTATGAACATATAAGATGTATCTGCTTCTCTATCTTAGGGTTGGATTATGTTTGATTTTCAAGTTCTCCCTTATTGTTTTCCTCTTTCTTCTTGATAGTTTTATTTGTGTTATACCAACATGCTAATGTTAGCCTTCAATGCCAGAAAAGGGGGATAATGCACACCATCTAATGCCATCCTCTGAACACGGAACTGAAAGTCATAATGCATTTACCTGTGATTGCATCATTTTGTCAAATTCGTCCACTACCTATATCTACAATGCAATATCCATAAAGAAGCACCTGAAACACAAAGCTTGCCCAACTGGTCAAAACCATAGTGGAGCATCTGTTATGCAAGGCTGGAAGCAAAAGTAGCGAATTAGGCTACTACCATGTAGAAAGTTGGTGCTTCCTAATTGAGGTTAGATCTACTTCTATTTTGGAAATTATGTGGTGTAAGAGTCTCAACTTCTACGATAATTTATAGCAAATTTTCATAAACACAAGCACGTCTTTTGAAATTATGCAAGTACATCAGGTGGTTTCTCAGTGTACATGTAGTTTAAAGATAGTAGAGACTGATAAGCAATGCAGCCAAGGTGCAGTGTCCTATTCAATTGTACAGTATCGAGTTGTCTCAGTCTGAACAACAGACAAAAAGGAGTGACATGTCTAGTCCTTTCTCAGCCAATCTTCGTTTTTGCAGGATCTAACCAAACATGATTTGCCGCCTCACATGCAGAGGGTCAGTCAAAGAGAAATAGAGCAGGTTTGTTCTGATTCTTTCCAACAACGACCAAAGTGAAGCTTACCTATATTTTCCTTATATTGCTTATGTTTTTGCAGGCACAAAAGGCAGAGAGAGAAGCAAATGAACTCAAAGGCTCAATGAGAAAGCGCATGGAGTTTCTCGATTTGGATTGAATTTTTGTCCACTAATGTGGTATTATGCAGATTAGGAACACAAATTAAATCCAAATCGAGAAACCGTGCTATGGCGAATGTTTGTGTCGATTGGTGATCGATTCCATCCCTTCTGGCATGATTTCATATACATAACAGATTGGAACCATCTGCCAAGACCGGTTCACGCGAATCAAAATGTTTAGCGACTATTAGCTTCTGTCTTGCTTTTGTTTCCACTGCAAGCTGTCAAAAAGGGCGTTCTGGAGATGAAAACTAATAGCCTACTTATTTCCGAGCTAATATTAAATGAATGACCTTCTGATGATATGAGCTTACTTCAAAAGCCTCATGCTTCTAACTTATAAATAGTCTTTCCAAACTCGATAACACATTCTTTCTTTGCTTCAAAATGCCATTGTATGATTCTATTCTTTTTTGGAAACTCTGCTTTGCTTAACATTTTTGTTCCATTGGACTTCATGAGATTTTTTGAACCTTTGCATACCGACTGCATCTGCTCATACTTGGATCATATGAAAGCTCCCAAGAGAAGTCTAGGCTCCCTCCTGATCATCGTTGGGGCCACTGATTTCGTTCATATGCTATTTGACAAGAAGCCCATGACGCTTGACATCAGTTTCGAGCACAATATCGGGCCTTGATCTGAGCTCAGAAAATTCCTAGTCCACCCAAAATCGGAGACAGGTGATATGACTATTAGCACCATGAACAATCCCCTGTTCTTCTTCAAGTTCCACGCTCATATGTCAAAGGACAAGATTGACTTCTTCATCTATTCTTTTTTCAGTGGGGCAGGCAAAATGTGAAGCATTGACCGGCATGGTTGCAAAAGGCTTTAGGCATAAGATGCGCATAGAATGATATGCTTTTTTTTTTTTCCTCCACAGAAGAAAACACGTGTAATCGTCCCCAAATGAGCTGTGTAGGCCAGTTTGATTTGTACCTGTTAAGAAAGAAAAAAAATATAGGATTAGCTTTGGTCAATCAAACTTTGAAGAATCATTTCAATCTATTAGCACCAAATTCCTTCTTTCGTTCCTTCATCTTTACTTGTTGCAGGCCAGAAATTTCCCTTGTTTAGTACCTGTTAAGAAAGAAAATACAGGATTGATTAGCTTTGCTCAATCAAACTTTGAAGAATCATTTCAATCTGTCAGTACCAAACTCCTTCTTTCATATTCCTTCTGTTCTTTTCCCCCGTTGTCTATCTAGCTTATCTATCCATCCATCTACTTGTTGGAGGCCAGAATTTTCACTTGTTTAGTACCTGTCAAGAAAGAAACAACAGGATTAGCTTTGGTCAATCAAACTTTGAAGAATCATTTCAATCCGTTAGTACCAAATTCCTTCTTTCATTCCTATTGTTCTCCTCCCCCCCCTTCCTTTGTCTATCAAGCTCATCTATCCATCCATCTACTTGTTGCTCATGATACAGAGGGAAATGAAGCTCCTTGGTTGGATGATCCGAGGAATCTCTTTCAGGTTCTTCATGAAAGCATCGACTCTCAGAGGCTGGAGAAGGAAGAACAGGAGCACAAGCAGCAGCAGATGGAGAAGAAGGAGCTGGAGGAGGAGGAGGAGGAGGGAAAGCACCATGGATTCGGCGGTTCTGGGCAGAGAGCTTTCCAAAGCAGCTATGGCGATGAAGTACGTCCTCCTCTCCAGCAGATCTGAGGCAGGCGCACCTGCATCCGGGGCTTCCGCGCAGGAAACCATCGTGCTGGGCGAATCCGCAGGCAGCAAGAGCTCATGGCTACCGGATCCTCGCCACAGATGGCCGCAAGGATGGTGCTAGAAATCCCAAAACCGCGCCCAAAAGAATGAAGAAAAACAAAGGAAAGAAGAACCCTAGAGAAGGAAACAGAGAGCCCGGAGATGGCGAAGGGAAACAGGAAAACCCTAGAGAAGGGAACAGAGAGCCCGAAACCCTAATCCTGCTGAAGAAGATGGAGATGGAGATGGAGATGGAGAAATCCTCAGCTATGGCTTCTGTTCCTGTAAGTGCACATATACACACATACATACATACATGCATACATACATACATACATACATACATACACACATGCATACATACATACATACATACACACATGCATACTTGCACGCCCACATACAATCATGCATACATGCATGCATGCATACATACATACATGCATGCATGCATACATACATACATGCATACATACATACATACATGCACACATGCACACACACACATACATACATACATACATACACACATCCACACATACATACATATACAC
Source organism: Azolla pinnata (assembly GCA_037176905.1). Classification (NCBI taxonomy): domain Eukaryota; kingdom Viridiplantae; phylum Streptophyta; class Polypodiopsida; order Salviniales; family Salviniaceae; genus Azolla; species Azolla pinnata. The sequence continues at coordinate 29,844 of JBBBWG010013001.1, forward strand.
ATGCACACATACATACACACACATATACACATACACACATACAGACATGCACACATGCATACATACATACCATGCACACATACGTAAGCTTGTATGTGTATGCATGCATGGATGTATGAATGCATGCACACATGTATGTATGTATGTATGTATGTCATGCAAGTGCGCACACGCACATATACAGTCATGCACACATACATGCGCATATGCATGCATGCATTCTTATATTCCTATATGCATCCGCATTCATGCATACGTACGGACGCACACACATGCATACATGGATGCATTCGTATATTCCTACATGCATCCGCATTCATACATACATACACCCACATACATACATACATGCATGCATACATACATACATTGACTGGGTTTTTTGAGTCCTAAAGAGAAACAGCATTGTGCTTTGGTAGCTCATCTGTTCCATGAGGATGCTAAGCTAATATACTGTGTTATAATCCACCAAAGTCAGTCAGTGAGTTGATTGATTGGTTTGGTCGGGTTTGTTGGTTCACTGGTTAAGTCAGGTTAATTCCGAGATTTCCGATTCATACCATTGAAATGAGGGATCTCAAACGATTGATTGTATTTGTAATCGTCATTGTACTCTCGCAGACAGACGAGTGGATATGCAGACATTATTTATTCTATCACTTTTTTTTGTCGCGGGGGGTCTTAATTCTGGTCTCAGAAGACGTTAATATATCTTTCTTTCTCTATACATTGGCCATGTGTGTCGTATATCACAGAGGTTTCTCCGATTTAATCAAGATTTGGCAGGAGAAAACGGCAAATCCCTGTTTCTCCGGATCGAATCTACTCCTGCTCTGCTCTGGTATGCAAGAGTGCTTGTCTTGTGTATATATATAGATCGATATGCATAATACTCCCTAGGCGCGGCAATCTCAACCAACCCACCAGAGAGTCTGCAGACAGATCGAACAGAGAGCAATCGGCCCTGCTAAATCTCGATCCGGAGCCTGCTACATCTGATCTGGCAGATTAGAACCATAAAAAATCCGCAAAATTGAATGCAAAAAAAAAAGGTGGATGAATGGATGGATGGATGATTCAATGCCAACTTGCCCCATTTGCTGGGCATTCGACAGGAATACAGAGACAGAGAGACCTGAATAAATGTTTTTCTTTTCCAAAATCAATAGATTTTACATTAGAATGAACCAAAATAATACACCCACAAAGTAGATTTTACATTAGAATGAACCAAAATAATACACCCACAAAGTAGATTTCACATTAGAATGAACCAAAATAATACACCCACAAAGTAGATTTCACATTAGAATGAACCAAAATAATACACCCACAAAGTAGATTTCACATTAGAATGAACCAAAATAATACACCCACAAAGTAGATTTCACATTAGAATGAACCAAAATAATACACCCACAAA
>JBBBWG010013001.1:31366-46128 GCA_037176905.1 Azolla pinnata
ATTAGAATGAACCAAAATAATACACCCACAAAGTAGATTTCACATTAGAATGAACCAAAATAATACACCCACAAAGTGGAGCTCACAGTCGTAGACTGTATTTTTATGGTTACGTAACCATTACGTAAGATCAAACCCCATTTGATGCACTACAACACACTTCCAAAGCAACATAAATCCTAGCAAAACCCCAAGAAACTTGTGGTCTATCCAAGGCCTCCTTCATCCTTTCTTCTTTCTTCTCCTCTGCCTTTTTCTTCCATTTCCGTTTTGCGGAAGAAAGGGTTTTGCGTTCGGACCAGGAGGTCGATCGATCGAATCGAATCGAATCGAATCGGGTTTGAAGCGGAGATCGATTAGCTTCGTATCTACCGAGAGGCTCGGAATTTACTCGTTTCGTTGGATCGAATCGTCGGGTTTTTGCAAGTTGGGGCTTTGAGTTGTGGGCCTTCTTCTCTTGAAGAGAGCACCCCCATGGAAGGTAAGCTAAAAAGCCCTTCATGGACAACACATAGCTGTCAAACACTTCTTCTTCTTCTTCTTCTTGTTCTTCTTCTTCTTCAAAGAGATGGTATAAAAAGCCAACCTTGATAAGTACATAGCTAACTAGATTCAAGAGATGGGCTCCATTGTTTTAGTAGCTTGCAAAGAAGACTCAAGAGATTCCCTAATCCGAAGCTAGATTCCGTAATCCGAAGCTAGATTCCCTCCTCCCACGGCCGAATCCGGAGCTAGATTCTCTCCTCATCGTATCATCATCCTAATCCCGAAGCTAGATTCTCGCCTCATCGCCATAATCCGAAGCTAGATTCTCGCCTCATCACCATAATCCGAACCTAGATTCTCGCCTCATCGACATAATCCGAACCTAGATTCTCGCCTCATCGTCACAATCCAAAGCTAGATTCTCGCCTCATCGCCATAATCCGAAGCTAGATTCTCGCCTCATCGCCATAATCCGAAGCTAGATTCTCGTCTCATCGCCATAATCCGAACCTAGATTCTCGCCTCCCAGGCCTAAATCCGAAGCTAGATTCTCTCGTCCCCAGACTAATCCGAAGCTCGATTCTCTCGTCCCCGGACTAATCCGAAGCTCGATTCTCTCGTCCCCGGACTAATCCGAAGCTCGATTCCACCCCGCTTCCCCGCACCGAATCCGAAGCTCGATTCTCTCTTCCCCACCCCGATTCGAAGCTCGATTCTCTCGGGATGAACACCGCGGCCGCCGACGAAACCGCGGCTCGTCGCAACGCAATCATTTGCCTAGCCATTCACAAGCACATCAGCATGAGCATGAGCATGAGCATCATCATCATGGCCATTGCATGGAGGAGACACAATGAGGAGGATGAGCAAGCCATCATCACCACCTCTTCTTCTTCTTCTTCTTCTTCTTCTCTTTCTTCTTCTTCTTCTTCTCTTTCTTCTTCATCATCACCATCATCAGATTCATCATTTCCTTCTTCTAAGCATAGCGAGATTAGTAGGATCGAATCCGACGACAGCGACAGCGACGACGATAGCGACGGAATCTTCCCGCCGTCGCCGTCGCCGTCCGGAGATTCCCGGAGATTCCCGGCGCCGCTAGATTCCCTGCGGTACGGAGGCGGTACGACGCCCGGCCTCCGCCCGTACCGCGCCAACGGTCGGCTCGTCCTCGTCCGCGAGGACCGCCCCCCGATGATCCACGAATGCCTCCGCATGTCGCGATGCAACGGCCGCTTCACGATCGATCTCGTTCCCCATTGCTAGCTAGATTCCCCGTCGCAATGCCTCGATCCGCTTCTCGCTAATCCCTCCTCGATCCGTTTCTCGTTAATCCCTCCTCGATCCGCTTCTCGTTAATCCCTCCTCCATCCGTTTCTCGTTAATCCCTCCTCCATCCGTTTCTCGTTAATCCCTCCTCCATCCGTTTCTCGTTAATCCCTCCTCGATCCCTTTCGCTAATCTCGTTCGCGGCGAGCAATCGTGTCGCCGATCCCTTCTCGATCCCTTTCGCTAGCCTTGCTTGTAGTCGGGCAATCCTCGCCGCTAATCTCCTAATCCTTTTTTATACTAGCACGACGTTTCCGTGTACTTCTCGCTAATCTCGTCGCCTGATCTCCCGATCCTTTAAATGCTGCTGACAACCTTCCATGTAGTCGTCGCTAATCTCGCCGCTGATCCCCTAATCCTTTTGCTACTAACAACATTTCCCCATGTAGTTTCTCGGTAATCTCGTCGCTGATCTTCCGATCCTTTCGCTACTAACACAACATTCCGTGTAGTTGTCGCTAATCTCGTCGCTGATCCCCCGATCCTTTTGCGACTAACAACATTTCCCATGTAGTTTGTTGGTAATCTCGTCGCTCATCTTCCGATCCTTTTGCCACTAACACAACATTCCATGTAGTTGTCGCTCATCTCGTCGCTCGTCTCCTGATCCTTTTGCCACTAACACAACATTTCCACGTAGTTTGTCGGTAATCTCGTCGCTAGTCTCTCGCTACTAACAAGATTCCCTGTACTTGTTGCTAATCTCTCAATTCTTTTGCTGACGAACAAGATTCCATGTTAGTGGTAATCTTGTCGCTACTCTCGATCCTTGTTGCTACTAACGAGATTCTGAGCAATCATAATCTTGGCATTGCTCTCGATCCCTTTGCTGATAACAAGAATCCTGTTAATACTCTTGATCCTTTGCGAATATATCAGCGAATGACTTGCATCAAATCGTTTGATGCGCATCAATGAGGTCACAAGTATTTATATATGGCTTACGCAGACATATGCTACTATCGCATCATACTATTCCAGAGAGTTCAAAAATGTTCCGAAAATAAACAAGACCTCAAAAGATTCTTGTAAATTTGCAAGATGATGATCAGAGGATCGTGCAAGGATCTGCATGCGCAGGGAATGGCGGGGTAGCAAACGTAGCGGAGGCAGGAGTAGGGATCAGAATAAGAGATGCTAGTTCGATCATGCTCGATAATTGATCCTGATATCAGCTCTTGCTGCTGCTGCATGTGCTGGCGCGAGTTCAGAGCCGGGGACCGCGGCCACGAGTTCAGAGCGATCCACTCAGACATCATCGATCGATCGACTGATCGATGAACAATGAGGACAATTGTCCACGGTGAACGATCGATCGATCGATTGGTGAACGATGATGACGATGATCGATCGATGATGACGATGATCGTTCGATCGATTGATCGATAGTAGATGATCGATAGATCGATACGAAAGGAGGGCTAGACACAGCTCGGTGGAGAGGAGAGGAGCAGGTCACTGATAACCAGATCCATAGTCACTGACTGATCTTCCAACGAGAAGCTGTTTCCGACCAACGAACGATTCGACATTCGTCACTCCGATCCGAAACTCGGGCCAAAGTTTCAAAACGACTACAATCGGGGAGCTTCAAATTCGACGCATGCAGCCAGAAAGTCGCTCATCGCTCCGCGAAATCTCGTGCAAATGTTTTCGGCCGAGAGCTGAATCTGTTGCAATATTCGGAGAGATGTTGTGCGCATCGTACGTCCCGAATGAATATACAATTCTGATGGAGGAAAAGAGTTACAAAAGGCAAGCTCATTGCAGATTAACGTCCCACGATCGACAGATCTAGCTCTCGTTCCCAGTAATTTTGGCCACGGTGCTCTTGATGTTCTCCGACAACTCCGCTCTGCATCGTTAAGAATCGTATTGCTTATCGTCGATAAGAGAAGAAAGACAAAACATAAGACATCGAAAAACGACGGCAGACGCAAACCTGTCTGGCTTGAAAAGCAAGTAACGGTATATGAACCACTGCAAAGCATCACCAACACATACTTTAGCATCGACAAATACAGAGCAACGAAGCAGCGATAGAAGTGAAAAACCGAGTGAAATATAGCTAACTAAGCTATATATACTAAGACTTACTCCGGTAAAAACGATGCCGACAAACTCGAAGAAGTTCGGAAGCAACGGCAGCTTATCGATTGCCTACACCTCATCCAACAAGTAATCCGAAACAATGTAGTCTTTCTTTACAAGAGAGAGTACAAACTAATGCATGTAATTAGCCCAGTGCTGTTATTATAAAATATGTGATCAAGGCCCACAACAAAATGATCCTCTATTATAGTACAGAACATGTAAGATCGAATAATATGTGATCAATAACTAGATTGAGGAACGCCAAGGATGCTTATTGAATATCACAATGATTGAACAAACTTACATTAATAAGTCCAACAGAGGCCCATAGAACGATGACACCTGCGAAGCCAAGGCCACCGATTGCAAGTTTATCATCTGTCTTATCCCACTACATGACAGACCCGACCATCGCAAAAATGTCAGGATGAGTAGATGTAAATATATGATTTGTTACACAAACAAGCATAGAGCACTCACCGTTTCCTGGAGAGACTTGACAATATCTCCCGACGTGTCTCCGGAAGCCATGGTGATGATTCTATAGCTTTGGTCATGGCCTTTGATAAATACCAAAAGAAAACCCATATTCATCAATCCATCTTATGTCTTGCTTATGTACAATATATTCTAGGCCAGGGATTTTTATTTAAAACTTCCCCCTTGCTCAAGAAGCCATGTATCAGATTTAAGAAACTCAACCTCATTCAGGTGTGTACTTGACATTTGCTAAAGGATCACATACACATCCTGTTATGTATCAGATTTTAAGTTGATACTCATGTCATATGAGCACAGTTATGTTATCTCTACGATTCATGCGCTATGTACACCAGATTTAAGAGTTTCTGATAAATCTGTGGTTTTAACCTTCGTTCAAACCGAAGCCAATATATCTCATAATGTGCTGGTTTGGATCTAGTTAGTTTCATGACAGATCTATCAGTAAGCTCCCCTACATCATTGATTGTTTCTACCGTAATCACATGACGTGCAAAAAAGAATCAACATTTTGAGCCTCGAAGGCACAGATTCTACATACATCAGAATGAGAAACGATGACCACAAATCAGATTCAAATGCAGCTGCATACCTTGAAGAGGAGATCTCAAAGTAACAGGGGCGACAGAAAAGTTGCCAAAAGAGGCACGATTTTTCCTTAAATGTGAAACAGCCCCAAGTGCATGCTTGTAGGAAGGATTGGAGGTCGCAGGGGAACCACCGGAGATGGCGTAAGAAACAGAGGAAGAGGCCATCGCTGCTCACGAAGGGACCCTTCCCCTAACCAAAAGCAGGGAGAAAAAAAAGAAAAAAACCTAATTCTGCTCCTTCGTTCTGCTGTACTGAGACGAGTATGAAGTGAGGGGTCTGATCTCTGATGTCTGTCTCTTTGTTGGGCTTATCTGAAATACTGAAATGATTGGTTTACTTGGAAAGATTGATGATCTTTCCTTGCCTATCCAGTTCTCTTTTTTCCCACTTTTTTCAGATAATACACTGGAATACAAACACTATATAGAGATGTGTATATCCATGTATTTCCTAAACATTAGAAAAGTTTTCCTAAACAGATTCTCACTTTCTTTGACTTAATAGAGAAAAATTAACTATGCAATCAACATTACGTAGTACTTGGACAGATGCATATATGCATGTATTTCCTAAACACTAGAAAAGGAGATTCTGACTTTGTTTGACTTAATGGACAGAAATTAGCTATGGCAACATGATAATTGCTCAATAGCACATAAAGCTGTTGTTTCTGAGATTTCAACCACCTAATCACCGTTGGCATGAGAACATTGACAAGACATGGAGCGTTTGGACTGACAATGACGATCTTTTCATTGATTAGGAAGAATGTGTGATTATGGCTTCAACTCTGTAGACTATCATTATTCACATACATCCTGCACGAGAACATGATGCTAAGAAATAGGAATTATATACTATTGATGTGTCTACCTCTGATTGTGTGCCGAAAATTGGCATGACGCATCATTCTCTAGAGGCAAACAAGAGAATTGGATTTCCATTTCCACTTGATTCTCTTGTCGAGAAGGAGTTTTGCATGTTCTGGAATGGAAATCCAAGCTCTGCATCTGCATATTCTCTTCTGATATGATCTGTGAATCTGTACCTGTAACCAAATGTGCCCAGATAAGTGGAGGATGTAGAGAAAGCAATGGTGAAATCCAGCATCTGTGCTAACTTACCCTGACGCAGCCTCACTGTCCACTGATCTTAAGGCTGCCCATTGACAAAGAGTTAATCAAATCAAACCCGAGCACATCAATCTGAGACAGTTCGATATACTCAGATTTTATTAATTACAAGTTTTGCTTTTATTGCTCTTAAAGAGTTGAAGAATAGTAGAAGTGCTATGTTCCAGGATATACAAAGATGTTTGATTGTTAAACATATGCATCTACAAATGGAAGCGATGCATCCATGTGGATTACATCACTTCGAGAAAGCTGTGGACCAAACCTGTAAACTTAGGTGGGCGCTGCTTTCTACAGTAGCTTCAATCAATTTTAGCCAAATCAATAAATAAAAATCTGGTCGTGCATGATCATGGCACCACTGAAAAAATGTAGTGCTTTCACAGTCTATACACCACCACCGAAGAAGATATATGCTGCCTTATCAGATATGCCATTGTTTCCATTTCTCACCGCGATTCTGAAGGACTGACACTTGATGGAGATCCAGATCGTCCGTCCTTCACTACACTGCCCGTGTTCCCGTTGCTAGATCCTACAAGTTCTTTTTCTTCACCGGTCACATTCATTTCATTATCGATAGGAAGAGTTTGCTTTGGACCATGCAATGCTACACCCAAGACAAGGTTCTCTTCAAGTTGAGACTTTGTCACCCCAGAAGTTATACCTCTATCACCATCCCCTTTCAGTGAAGATGTGTGCCTTGTTTCAAGCTTCTGAACAACGGTATCCTCCTTGGAATTGATCTTATCTTCTTCTAAGGGCCGAGAATCATCTTCTGAATCGACATTTGATTTACTCGACTTCTCTGATTTCTGTTCCGGTGGTGATTCTACTACCTTAGACTGAGGCTTCTGAGTCTTTGTTCCTGCTACAGGTTGAGAAATATGCTCTGAAGCTTTGCTTGAGCTTTTCTCGGATTTATTAGACCCTACCTCTGAAGCAATAGGCTTAAGTGGGACTTTTTCAGCACCACCAGTACTGTGCATTTGTGAATCTACTGGATCTTCTGGAATTTTGACTGGCGGTTTCTCAAACGCAGCTCCTAACAAGGTTATATCTTTGGAATTAAGACCCATGGAGTCCAGCCCTTCAAGTTGAGACTTATGCTTACTCACAACTTTCGATTCCAACGTTTCTGAAGTATTATCGTTCTTAGGAGTTTCATCAATGAGTGGCGTCTCATCTTTCACTTCTTTCTTGGGTATTGTGGTCTCTCCAGAAGTATGGTCATTCCCCGAAGCTCCATCACTACTGTTAATTGATTCATCTCTTGTTTGTGATGCCCCATTCTTGGAATTTGTATTATGGTCAGCATCACGATATGCACTTGCAACAGCGCTTGCCTCGATCAATAGGTATGGCTTTCCTTGGGACTCTGCAGAGCGATTTGTATCACGGAATGGCGCACCCCTAGGCTCTATGTCATCAAGTACACGTTGCACCGACCGAATGGGGGTAGCTAATCGAGCATGATGATGACTTATAACTTTCATCAAGTCCAATAGAATCACTTCCTGTAAGAAAGGGAACAAAAAGATGTCAACGCCCATTCATACCAGGAAAATACTATAAAATATACCCGGGTTATTCGCCTTTTACTTCCCCAAATGCCTATAATGCCTTTGATCAATCCCCAAAGAGTAATTATAATACTATTCGAGCAGATATATGATCAGAACTTTCGTTTTCCTCAAGCACGTTTTATGCAAGCAGTCATATGATAAATTTACCGTCTCTTCCTCTTTTCAAGGTCTGATCCATTCAAGGAGGGTAGGGGGGGGAGACTAAAAGGGCACACAAGGAATAAAGGAAAAAGTAACGGGATTTTGAAGTTTTTGTTTTAGATAATATACTGTTGCATAATAATTTACCTTCACTCGTAGGTACTCTTCAAAATGAGGAGTCTTCACAAAGCATGAGACTAGAACCTGTGTGAACAGATTGAATGATTCAAAGTAAAGAACTGTTCGAATCTATCAGCATGCCACAATAATACAATACATTTGGCATGAACTATCACCATAAGAGCTTGATTTTCAGGAGCGACGCTTTCAAAAAACACTCTTCTGTGCAGCCTTCTTTGTTCAACTTGAGGGTGCTTAGCTAACACCTTTCTCATATCAGCCACAATATTCTGCATAAAAGAAACAGTGAGACAAGCATATACGCAAGAACAAAAACAGAAAACACTTATTAAATGGGAGAATGCTCTTACCGAAATCTTGCTGACATCTAAATGGCTTATCCCGAAATATGTCTTGATACGCCAGTGTGACTTTTGAGTTAGATTTCGAACAACACTCACAGTAAACTTATGATTTGGAATATGGACTGCTTCTCTATCATCTCCTCGTACTATTGTTGGAGACCACCACCCAACATGCTGAAATATATGAAGTAATCAACAGAATAAACCGAAATGCGATGAAAGAATCTCTATGATTTAATGATCTAACCGTGAAGAACCTGAACTTCTTTGGCACAAACAAAAAAAAATGTAGGGAAGTGAAGGGGCACACCTCAACTGTACCAGATACTTCATAGCCATCAATTTTCGTCTGAATCCATTCATTAAGAACAAATGGCCGCGTTGCATGGATCATTATACTTGAGAGGAAGTTTGTGAAGATCTGTCGATAACATCTTGGTCATCTTTTTTTAACAGAAAAATGGACCCACGAGTTTATTACAAAGATAGGAGAACTTTAACCTACCCGTGAACTTCTTTATTTTTAAAATTTCCTCTTTTTTTCCGCAAATCAACCCAAAAAGGGAAAAAAAGTGATTTTTCTAATGGTGCACAAATAAAAACTACGATATTCCAGAGTTCTTCCAAAAAAGACTGAATTTCAATGTTAGCTATGTTGGGTAACAAATAGTTTATTTATGTTAAATCAAACTGATTCTTACCTCTCTGCCTGCAAGTGTGAGTAGCACAGTACCAAGACCACCTGCTGTGAGCATCTTCTGTGTAGAGAAACCCAACAGTTCCATGAACAAACATATAGCAGCTATCCATACTGCTGTGTAGACTGCATTTCCAACAAACTGAGCACCAAGCTGCAAAAATAATGGTCCCATTTAGCTTTACTATCACAGAAAGAGAGTGAATAGGGAGAACAATTCTATGACTTATTTACATACATAAATAATGATGGGATTTTCAATTAGTTCTGGACAGGGGCATATGATAGTACATCTAGCACTGCAACATTAGGCTAAGAATTAGATGTTGATATCACTCACACTGCGAGAATCCTGGGAATCTTGCCGATCCAGCATTACTTTGTGCATCTGTTGTATTGCACTGAGAATCAAAAGCAGAAGTATTAAGATGGATCCACGAGTGGCTCTCGCAATTAAATATAAAGAGTTATATCAATAAGCCTTTGTTTTACCTATTGGTGCAGTAAGCAAAAGCCAATACTGTAGATAAAGACCGCACAAAGTTTAAAAAGCGTTGTTTTATAGCTTGACTTGTCTCAGTTGATAATACAACAGGATCAAAGGCCCTGAGTAAGAGAAATGTATTATGATATAAACACCAGTATAGATAGCAAGCACAAAATCATGTCAATGTCCTCTTCTTACCTGCAAATTATAATTACTCCTACCCATAGAAATACAGGTCGCACATACATTCGCATGATATGATTCAACTGACTCTCTCTCCAACTCCTGTCTTCTTTCTGTTCAATATACAGTTGCTTGCCCATCAAAAGTTAGTTTTCATTATAGTATGATGTGTAAGAGCATTTCAACAAATGAGCATACATGCAATATTGTCCGATGTATAAATCGTAATAAGGGTCCAAGACCCCATGTTGCAAATGCCATAAGTCCAACTGCTGGAGCACACTGTCGCAATAACTGGTTCTCATGTATGATCTTCAGTAAACTGGATAAGTTCGAAAAGGAAATCTTTTCATTATGTGATGTAAATAGAAGTTGGCAGATATTGACATCTAAAAAAAAAAGTAGACTGTGTCATTCTAAGGTCAAATGTGAGCCAACATTTAATCAAGGAGGCCAACATTACTGCTGACAGTCCTGGGATCTTCAACAACCTTAAAAATGTTTAATCTTGAATAAAAAATCCTATTGGTCAGGAAATTCGTGCTGATACGCTGAAGTAATATTCTCAATTATAAAAATGAAGAATTCAAAATACCATGTTGATAACGAAAGATACTTCTTAATGATAATCAAAGTTTCTCTGGATGGACTCAGAATACTGCCTTCATTGAACTAATTTGAAGTAAGCATTAATATCTTTTGCACTTGCCTTGTCATAGAGCTTGTGGTCAATGTTCTCACAACATTTATGACTTCCTTGGATGGGAACGGAGTAGCTGAGGCACATGCATAACAGAAACCACCCTTACTTTGGGCTTTCCGCTTGCAATTCAAGACTGGCACACACCATCCAATCCGTGGCATGGACTGAATTCGAAAAAAAGTCTGTCACGTCAGTAGATGAAATGAAATCTATCATAAATATTCTTAGCATATAATCATATAATATATTCCTTGCCCTCATCAGCAAGAGTGTTATGTAATATTAAAACTTCTGCCATGCATTTATTCATGTATACCATGGAGTGATATCTTTTAGGATAAATTGTGGCAAGCTGAGCTTGAGATCCCTGCACATTGCATTGCGGCTGAAAGTGTATCTGTTAGAAAATAAGATGCCCAGTTAGCAGCCTAACTAGTTCATGTAAGATCATGGATTCTTGATAAGCCAAGCATCATATTGAGCGGTGCATGTAAACAAAAGAATTACTGAACAGCTAATTACGAATAAGGATTAACCTTCAACAAGGCATTAGAGCAAAAGATTTTTTTCTGCTGACACGTAGATCTTTCAAAAAGATTCGCAAATTCATGATATTAATGAATAATCATCACAAGGAAATCATTCCACAGCTCACAATTTGCGGTATTATCCTCTAGCAAAGCACTCACCCAAGCATAGTGACATTAAAGGATGCAATATCAAAGAACCATTTCGTTTCAAGAAGAAAGAAAATCTTCTAAATGAGAGTTAAAATCCATGCTGAGATGAAATCTGCCACTCCATACCTGGTTTAGGGATGCATCGTGGACAATGCGATGCAGCTGTAAGGAGTACATTTTGATATCACTTTCACTCTACTGCATCTGTAATATTCAAAATGCAATCATATGAATCTATCAGTCCTTCAATTAAGGTAGTTTATACACTCTAAAGGCCTTTTCCCGATAAGTCACAAGGACAGCAAAATGTTTCTGATGGTCTCATAGACGAAAATTGATAAGCAACAGTGACAAGTCCACGCCTTCTGATGATTTGAGAGACTGCATTTAATGTGCAACAGTGCTTCTAATATGGATACACACAAGCAACGGCAAGGCTGTGATGCAATTTGTAAAACCAATAAATGTGATGCTTAAAAACCTAGTCAACCCAACTTTACTTATCAATTCTGCTTTTTCTGCAGTTCCAACTAATTATGAATGAGGTATAATGTCTAGGCTATCTTCAGTTCTCCCTTAAGTTCAAAGTGCTATGAAAGTTCTAATTAGAGATTTTTTCACCCTTTTTGCTTCATTCAGAGATGCAATTTAAGATATTACCTCCTACTTTAATTTAAGCAGCTGTAAGACTTCTCAATCTTCTCCATCTTTTTACAAAAATCTGGTTTTTATGAAGAAAGCCGAAGAAATGGAACATTTTTCCAACAGGGAACTTGCAGCATAAAGTACTAATCATTCCTCTTGTAGTTTATGGCAATATCGCTGTTGTTTCTGATGAAAAATCGTCCGTATATGCTGATGACGGAGTTCTTGGAAGTTGGAATTGAAAGTGAATCTAGAAGGAAAAGGCTCTACGAGAGTTCAGCCGTTATTATCTTATTTCACATCCACAGACAAATTACTACACCTTCTGATGAGAAAGAATCCTTCAAAACTGAAATTAAATTGGATTTGCAGTACAAAACGTGAACTTGACAATAACGCAGGATAAACTCCCTCGAGAATCAGCCAGTAACCATTTATCAAATTCACAAAAAGATATTTTCATTGTTTTCAGTGAGTTCATTCACAACTCAAGAGAGCTAATTTTCCTGCGGAGTGCTCCACAATCAGCTTTCATGAAATGTTCACAAATAAGAGATCTCTACTGAAATAATACATTGGGACAGCAATCTGTGAGAATAAATACTCAAAGTTTGAGAAACGGGTAAATTTTCCTGATAACATCTGCTTTTGGATAGGAACTAAAGATAAATGTGATAAGATCAAAAGGCCTGAAGAGAAAAGCACTATGCTTCATTGATTACCTGGTCAATGACCTCTGGTGCTTCTTACTGTTTCTTTTTTTTTCTTTCTGAGTTCCGATAGTTTCTGCTTCGTTTCTTATTTCTAACTCCCAAATTCGGAATCCGTTCTCCCTTCTATCCGATTCTCTCGCTGCCTGCTTCTTCCAACTCCTCCGAATCGAGCTTCTTTGTGCAATGTTACAGCGATCCCTTCAGCTGCGCTTCGTTCTTGCTTTCTTCAGGCACTTTGCGCTCGATCCGTTCGCAAGAAGAGAGGAGGAGCCGGCGGGAGGAGTGAGATGAAAAGAAGAGGAAGAAGATGCCGATGCCGATGCCGATGCCGATGCCGATGCAGCAGGAGGAGGAGGAGGAAGAAGAAGGGAAGAGGGAAACACGGTCGGATCGCTGCGTCCGAGAGGGAGAAAACCCTAGCCAAACACGCGTGACGAAGGAAATGGATATGGATACGGATATTCTGTGTATGCTTCGTCTTTCTTCCTTCCGTTCTTTCTTCTCCCTCTTCTTCTTCCCTCTTTCTTCTTCTTCTTTCTTCTTCTTCGTCTTCCTTCTTTCTTCAATAATTTGTTCCCAAGAGTGCATTGCCATAGCCACAGCATATATGCATAGATTCCAGATTGGAATCTGGGTTGGATCGTGTCGATTCGTTCGGGAATATGTACATTTCATTCATCGATCGATAGATGTATTGGTATCTGTGTAGGGAAATCGATAGATATATTGGGATCTGTATAGGGAAATCGATAGATATATTGGGATCTGTATAGGGAAATCGATAGATGTAGGGAGATCGATAGATTGAATGACATACGTAGATGGGTCAAGCAATCGATCGATCAGTTGACGTACATAGAAGGGTCGATATTTCGATAGATTGGATGATGTGCACAGAAGGGTCGATCGATTCGATAGACGGATATGCATCACGTTACAAGGAGGGATCGGTCGATCCATAGGTCGGGAGATGGATATATTAGAAGGATTTGATCGATTCGACGGGCACATATGTAGTTCAAAGAGGGATCGGTCGATCCGTAGGTCGGCAAATAGACATATTAGAAGGATTTCATTGATTCGATAGATAGATATGCAGTTCAAAGAGGGATCAGCCGATCCGTATGTCGACGGATAGATATACAGGGATTCGATCGATTCGATGGACACGTGAAGTGTGGAGAAGGATTGGTCGTTCTGTAGGTTGAAAAGATGGATATATCGCAGGATTTGCTCGATTTGATCGACATATTGTCGCGCTCTAAAACTCGTAAACGACGATTGACTCAAAAGATAGGAATATAACGAGACTGAAAAACATGTCGGGATACATGCAAGGATGCCACTTGGCAGTTATATGTGCCCTAACAAACGATGCTTGTCGGAATATTACATCAGTATTATAAACCTATTATATCGATACTTGGACAATAATACAAATTGTAAGACGAGCGATTTAACAACTGTCGGAATACTACGTCAGTATTATAAACCTATTATATCGATACTTGGACAATAATACAAATCGTACGAAAGGGAGTGTCAGTTGATATTGTATTTCGTCGATACAAAGACAGATCGGTCGATCCATAGGTAGGCATATATAGATATGGAAAGATCCGATCGATTCGGCAGACATATATGCAGTAAAAAGAGGGATCAGATCCATAGGTCGGCAGATTGATATCGAAGGATTCGAACGAGTAAGTGGAACATTTCCACACCACTGTAACGTAACATTGCGATAGTGCGTGGCACGAACGAATGCGTCAAAGGGCCACAATAACACAATCTAGTCAAATGCGACGAATCGCCCAAAGGTTTTCGCCCTCGTGCTCTTCAATAGGGCACATGGTGGAAAAATCATGTGGGTTTTAATCAGTCACTTGCGTCGTGATTTCAATCATTTCTTTTTGAGCTCTGTCCACGATTAATCTCTTCTCCGATCATCAGCTGAAATCAGCGTGAGGAACATCGGTATTCAATTACTTTCAACCCTCTCCGCAACATCCTCTACTCCTCCAAATTTTCTCCGATCATCTGCAGTTTTCCAGCAGTCGTTTTCACTGCGATTTCGATCATTCCGTTTTGAGCTCTATCCACGATTTAATCTCTTCTCCGATCAATTGCCGGGAATCAGCGTGGGGAACATTGGTATTCAGTTACATTCAACCCTCTCCGCAACATCCTCCTCCAATTTTCTCCGATCATCCGCAATTTTGAGCTCTATCCACGATTAATCTCTTCTTCGATCATCCGCGATCTCGATCATTTCATTTTGAGTTGTATCCACGATCAATCTCTTCCT
>JBBBWG010013001.1:46228-81934 GCA_037176905.1 Azolla pinnata
TCTCCGATCATCCGCGATCTCGATCATTTCGTTTTGAGCTGTATCCACGATCAATCTCTTCCTTCTCCGATCATCCGCGATCTCGATCATTTCGTTTTGAGCTGTATCCACGATCAATCTCTTCCTTCTCCGATCATCCGTGATCTCGATCATTTAGTTTTGAGCTCTATCCACGATTAATCTCTTCCTTCTCCGATCATCCGCAATCTCGATCATTTCGTTTTGAGCTCTATCCACGATTAATCTCTTTCTTCTCCGATCGCATGCTGAAGATCTGTGTGGGGAACATTTCGGCTCGAATTTCGAGCCAGCGAAAGCCGTGAGCAAAACAGTCTGCAGATCTTTTTTTCCCCCTTTCCCCTGATCTAATACTGTGCGAATTCTCTCCTCTTGTTTTTAGCTTTTGACTTGATTCGTTTTTCTTGATTTCTAATGCGCGTGTATTTGCAAAAGAAAGAGAACAAATTTGGTCCAGAAAAAAGAAAGGGGGAAAAAAATCGACGTTTCTGAAAACGTGGAATTCGAAAGGAAAGAAAAGACTCGTGGTCTCCGTTTTGCCTCTCATTTTTCACTCCTTCCTCGTCTTTACTGCGGGCATGGCAGCAGCTTCTGCTTCCTCGATCGTCTTCCAAAGGCTCAGCTCTCCCCGCGTAAGTACCTTGCTTGATACCCTTCCCTGTGGATCATCTGTCAAGGGTTCGCATCTTGTTTCTATCTATGTATGTCTCGAAAAATCGGACATTTGATCAACAAATATCTGCACATATGCGATCTTGAGCCTACTCACGTAGGCCGATGTGCATCAAATCTGAAAATCTAATGCATCTGTGTATATCGTACGTACATATTTTGATCAACAAATATCAGCACATATGCGATCTTGAGCATACTTACATAGGCCGATGTGTATCAAATCGGAAAATCTAATGTATCTGTGTATATCATGCGTACATATTCACATATGCATGTAATATTATGTATTCATCTGTGTGGGTCAAATTATTTTGCACTACATGGTTCTTCAGAGTGTCACTGTTTTTGGTGAGGGGCTCTGCAACCTCAAGGTCGGATGGACAGCATCTGTGAAACCTAGTTACAGATATCTTAATGTGAGAGGCCGGTCAGCATCAACTGCCACTAGCCCATCTTCATCCTCTGAGGAATTCAGTGCGAAATATAGAGAAGGTTTCTCTTTTCAGTCTATTCGTCTAACATTCTTATTGTTACTGTTCATTTTTTATTGAAATTTGATTAGGAATATTTTGTTTGTTTATTCAGTTTATTGTGTTATCCAGAAAGGCTTAAAAAATTCTCTGAGCTAGTTGAGGATGTGTTTCGCACAACAATTGACACGGGGCCACGAGGGGCGATTAGGTTTGCCCAAGGAGTTGAAGCATTTGTTACTGTTGGTGGAGAATGGGCAGTTGAACAATTGCGGGTATGCACCTACCAGAATTTGATCTGTTTTAGCGTTGATGACAGTGGCTTTTTTTCATGTTTAAGCATACGCTTCAGCTAGGTTGAATGTTATGCTGTGGAATGTGTAGACTCTGCAGTCAGCTGGAACGATAGGCTCAGGTGCACAATTTGGTATATTGGGTCCTCGTGAACTTCGCAAACTATTTGAGAGATTGGGTGCCACTTACATTAAACTTGGGCAGGTAAGAGCGAATATTCGAAGCTCTTTCGGATGGATTTTTGTTTTCATCATGATCAAATGACATATTCAGACTGATTATCCTTATACCAAAATGCGTTTCAAAATCTAATTATCTTTATGGATTCAGTTTATCGCATCAACGCCATCATTGTTTCCAGATGAGTATGTAAAAGAATTCCAGAACTGTTTGGATAAGACACCGCCTGTACCATTTGATCAAATAAAAGAGATCATCACGAAAGATTTGGGGCGACCCTTGGAGGAGGTCTATGAATATGTGGATCCCGTACCTCTTGCTTCAGCTTCTGTTGCCCAGGTACAAAGGAAAATCTGGAGTATTTACACTTTTAAACTACTTTTAATTCCATCTAAACGCCTATTAATTGTTCCTCCAATACCTTAAGTAAAACGTTTACGTGTTATACATAACTAAGGCTCAAGCATTACAAAGAATGTTGCGGGCTCGAGATTTGGGCCCGCTGTCAGAGCTATCATTAGGACTCTGCATGAATGGTGTACATGGAGAAGAAATTCACTTCATATAAGAAATTGATATGTGTTAAGCTCATAATACCATGAATTATCTAGAGAAGGAAGCTTGAAGTAGAACAGTGAAACCTTTATATAAGAAGTGGACTGTGAAACTGAAGTAGTCGACATGACGATGATGTTAGAGAGTTGCTTGAAGAACAGTGGGTGATGGCAGAAGTAGGAATGGTAAGGACAAACCTCATGAGATGAACGTAGGAAGGATGGTGAGAGCAATGTATGAGATTGAGAGAGATGGTAGCTTATCTGCTTTATCTACTTGCTGAAACTCTAGGACACAACTTTTACTAAGCATACAATTTCTACCACGCATCTCTTTTCAGCGATGACTTTTGATCTCTGTAGTTATGAGACGAGCTTCACAGTAAGTTAACAATGTCGAGCATACTTTTTTGTACTAGGTACATGCAGCCCGGTTGAGAGGGACCATGAAAGAGGTGGTTATCAAAGTTTTGAAGCCAGGTGTCGGTGATGTATTAACTGCCGATTTAAACTTCCTTTATGTTGCTGCACGGGTATTGGAGTTTCTTAATCCCCAAATAAGCCGAACTTCCTTGGTAACACTATTCTCTACATCTACATTGATCTCAATTTAGTATTTTCTGTGCTCTATTTTCCTAATAAATTATGGTAGTCTGCTATTTTATTCTAGGTTGCTATTGTCGGGGATATAAGATCTTCAATGTTGGAAGAAGTTGACTTCCAGAAAGAAGCTATCAACATTGAAGCTTTTAGACAATACCTTCAAACTGCTGGGCTTACAAATCAGGCAACAGTACCAGAGGTTTACAGACATTGCAGCACAAAAAGGGTCTTAACCATGGAAAGATTTTATGGGGTGCCGCTTACTGATTTGGATTCAATTAGATCATTAGTGGCTAGTCCAGAAGCTACTTTGATAACAGCACTGAATGTGTGGTAAAACTCTTCCCATGTTCTCTTTTCATAATTTTAGTTTATCATTGTTTACTTTGAAGAGTGCTGAAATTGCAATATCCAAGTTCCCAAATTTTCTAGCTATTTATTCAAATGACGTTGGTCAACATATCTAAGGAGCAAACATATGTGCTATACGAGGAATTTCTCTCCTGGGGGGTGGTTCAATGGAGTGTATTGAAATGACCTGAAAATTCATAGGGATCATTTCGGAAATCAAGAGAAATATTTATGTTTGTTTGGAGTTTTCTCCTACTTATTTTGGAAGGGCTCCAAATGCGACGTACATTTGTCATCTTTTCTTTCTTGTGTAACTTTTTCTTTAGTGATTGTTTAACATCTCTGTATATTTTCTCTTACATGTTCAATCATCGTTCGAAGGTCACCATTTTCCTTCCCCTGCCTATTTAGATACATATTATTTTTCTGATCTTGATCGTCTGAAAATGCAGAATGCTTTGAGGTCGAGGTGAGTTTTCTACTGTGCTAACCACGTTTCTTGTGTTTAGGTTTGGTAGCCTTCTAGCCTGTGAATCCTTTCATGCTGATGTTCATGCTGGCAATCTCTTGGTTCTTCGAGATGGGCGAGTAGGATTCATTGATTTTGGTAAGGCACAGCTGTCATCTTGAGCAAAGGACTTTGGTAGCATTATCTATAATTGTGCTCGTGAAATAATTCTATAGGTATTGTCGGCCGTATTTCACCAGCAACTTGGGCAGCTATGGAAACATTTCTAACATCTATTGGAAGTGGACAATACAATGCAATGGCCATGGCATTAGTGCAGATGGGTGCCACTGATACAAAGGTTAACATTCAACAATTCGCAGATGACCTCGAGAAGGTTTTTACAGCTGTTCAGGTGATCATATGAAAAGATTTAAATGTAATTGTTAATGTTTGAATCATGAGCAAAGGTGGGTGATCATCCTGTAATTGGTAATGAACCAACGATTATTTAATATGTATATTAGGAAAAATCTTAAAACATGTGTGCGTGATCTGTTAATGTCAAGTCCAACTTGCGTCAAACGAACTGTCACACTGTCTTGCAAAGTGTAGTGTTGATTATGCATTCGTGGAGGTTTAGATACATTCATAGCTTATAAAAAGCCTTCAAAGTATTGAGATATCAGAATAAGTTTTGATATCATTTCAACTTATTTGTGGTGAATATCATTAACAAGCTCTTAAAGACTAGTTTTAAAATTTGAATGTTGAATAGCAGTCTGGAAACCATTAGAGAATTTTTGTTTGGTCACAACCTTGAATCTATCAACAGAACTAATTTGCGTTGCTTATTAATATATACTATGTTTAGAACTTGGATTCGGAGATCTTGATCACTGCAGCGGGTGGACCCCGGAGTGCCACTGTGGCAGCCACATTAGCTGTTGATGAGCAGCAGGTCAATGCTCTTTTCCTTGATGTGGTATGCTCCCTTCCTTTCTCTCTCTCTCTCTCAAAAGTAAAGATATCCATGGAGTTACTAATGAAGTTCATTTCAATTCAATCATCATTGTTCTTTTATCTGTGATATATAGATTCGTGTGAGCGAAGCATACGGTCTACGCTTCCCCAGGGAGTTTGGTCTTCTTGTCAAGCAGCTTTTATATTTCGATCGTTACACTCGCCTGCTCGCTCCTGACTTGAATGTTCTAGAAGATGAACGAATAATGATATCGAACCGCAGAGATGACTATCGCCGTTATTGAGCTTGTATAGATCGACAAAGGTGAAGATGGAGATTGTATTGTATATATATAATGAAGAAGAGTTATAATGGATGAATTAATCGATCCATTGTAATGGCTAAAAAAGAATGTAATTGTACAATCAAATTAGTATTTTCAAAGCTATCCCTCTATTGCAGTTTATCTTTCAGGGACACCATATATGTGTAAAACACATTAAACTGAAGCAGGGTAATTTATAGCTGCAGCACAACGAGCAAACGACACGAGTGGCGAGATTCAAATTATTTGAACTCTTGACACATATCAAGGAAGGCATTGAGAGAGCAATGTACCGAGAAATCTTCGAAAGCATGGATAGCATGTGTGTTCTTGGTCTATGTTTCTACAAAAAAAATACTGCATTATGCTTGAATTTGTATACTACAAATGGCAATTGTGGATGCCATGGCCATCTCATGAACTTCATCAATGAAATGAAGGCAGTTTAATAATAGAGATCTATTGATCTTGAACCAGCTGATTGCTCCCCTGGCCTCATCTCTTGGAGATATATGAGAACAAGTGGTGTTGTCGATTTCGATTCCTCCAAGTTCTGTTTGTAGAAGCGGTGCGGAGAAGAAAGCAGACAAACAAAAAGAAAAAAGGTGTTTTGGAATCTAGAATTGTGACGATGAGGTGTTTGGGGATCTGACGGAAGCCACGAGGCGGCGATATCATCGGATCGCTCCAGCGACAAGGTGCATGTGTAAATCGAGGACGATTTTGCGAGGGCGTAAAATCAGCAGGATCTTGTCGATGAAGTTATCGATGCCCAAAATATAAGATGCCTCTGATCCCATGGTCTCAAAATCCCACTTGTGGGGCTTGAGATTGAGACGGAGATAGAGAGATGGGATTAAACACTCTGGTCGAGAGCTAGCGTGCTACAGTGTTAAGCAGGGACAACTATCTGCATCGATCCGTGAAAGCTAGAAAACACGATATTGGTTCCGTATCTGTTATGTGTTTGTACATCTGATGTCAGGCTCGAAGGCAGATACAGAAGCCTCTTTGATCATCTTCGGAGATCAATGCGTGCACATGCATGCATGCATACATACACATGCATATGCACACACACACACACATACATCTGCAATTGCAAGTAGAGACAACAGACATATGTACACATGTATGCTTGCATACACACACATGCATAGGAATGCATGCACATACACATACATACATAGACATGCCATGGAGACAATAGAGACATATGCAACCACCAATGCATGCATGCAGACACCCATTGCATACATAGAGAGAAGATCCCATCCATGGATACATACATGTATAGAGAGAAGAGAGAAGAGAGAAGAGATCCACACATAAAGAGAGGAAAGAGCTGCATGCACATATATATACATACACACACATACATACATAGAGAGAAGACCTCCACCCACACATACATACACACACACACACATAAACACACACACACATACATACATAGCGAGAGGAACTCCACCCACACATACATACACATACACACACATAAACACACACGCACACATACATACATAAGCACACATACATACATACATGAACACATATATACATACAACATAAACATAGACAGACATGCATACATACATACGCACACATACATGCACACACATGCACACGCATACGTATACATACATATACATACACACATACATACATACACACACATACATACACATACATGCACACATACATACACACATGCACACACACATACATATACACATACACACATGCACACACACATACACACACATACATACATGCACACACGCATGCACACATACATACATACAGGCACGCATGCACACATGCACGCACAGCGCACATGCACACATGCAGACACGCATGCACACATGCACACATGCATACATACATACATACATACATAATGGAATGCAGAATTATGTAGTGAAAATGCATACACATAAAGAATGAGGCCCTATTTACAGCCCCATGTCAAATCAAATTGAAAGGAACTGGTCTTTTGGGGCCCTCTTTCCCCTTTCTCCTTTTCCCTTCTTTTTCTGTTCTCTGACCTCTGGCTATGGCTATGGCTATGGCTATGGCTGCCAGTGCAGGAAATCATTCAAGAGTCAGAGAGGATTGAAGAAAGGAAAACATGTATATATGTGTATGTATGGAGAAGAGCCCTAAATTTCAACAGACCCAAAAAGGCCAAAAGAAAACAATGAAAAATCGCCCACAAAAACACCCCTTTCTCCCCTCCCCTACCCTACCTAAATCAGAGTAGGAAACGAGGGCCTTCCTCCTACCATGAATTCTCAGGTACATAAGAAGAGCTCCAGTAGTCCTCTGCCTCTCCCCCTCCACCGCCTCTCCCCGTGGAAACCCTAAAACAAAGAAAGAGGAAGGTTTTCTTGGAAGTCCATGCGCTTGTAGCTGGTGGAGATCCTTGTCCATATCGGATGTGATGAAGAAAAAGGGTTTTGGTTTCAGCAACCTTTGAATCTATACACCGCCCTTCACCTTCTAAATGCAAAACCCTAGGAAAGAAGCTTCTCTCAAGATCCATGCCCACGTCCATGTCCATGACTTTGATCCTCTCCTCTGTAAAGCCTGGAGACAAGCTTGAATGAAATTTAGAGACTCCTTCAGCGCTTGGGGGGAAAATCCTAAGAGAAGCACGAGTTCGTTTGCAGGGATAGAAGATGAGGTAAGAAAGGCAGCAAAGAAGACGAAGAAATAATCATATATAGGTTCACAATGGGCGTCTCTGCTAGCTGCCATAGCGACATTCAAAATGACCTTGTTTCAGCTATCGGAGAAGGAGATCTTCATCATGTCAGGATTCTTCTCACTCAAAAGCCAAAGCTTGTAAATGCCATTCTCTCTGACAAGGGTTTCTCTCCTCTGCATTATGCAGCTTCGCTTGGACAACCTGAGGTAAGTGCGTAAGCGCATACATACAGCGTAGCTTTTGCCATCTGTGAAATATTTCTGGTATTTAAAGTGTCGTTCTCAATGGATTCAATACGTGTTTCTGGAACTACATGCTGGCTTTTGTCTATGGAGGTTTTTTTAATTCTCAGCGATTTCTTCGTCTTAGATGAGTTCAATTTCCATTTGTTGATTTGGTATGCTCATCCGTGAATGATTCTGGTCGTTTGTTATGAGGCTTTGTTTCATAGAAAGTGGTCCAAAGATTCTTGTGTATTAAAATTAGTTCAGAAACATCATCCTCTCAGCAATGGGAAAATATCTACCTCGCGGATATACCTGGGACTGGTGCAACTTACATGTATTTCCAACCTATCTATATATATACCTGGGAACGCTGTAGTCTAAATCAAGAAAATGTTATTTTGCACATTAAAAATAGTTGAATCCTAAAGTAAATAATGCTTCCATCCATGCAAAATCTGGCATCTTTCCAACTCTGCTAGCAAGATCAGTAATGCTGTTATGCATAAGGATATTACTAGGGTTTAATTAAGACTGGGCCAAACTTATGCTAAAGTTTTTGTTGTGCCTGACTACCATTCTTCCTCATTCCTCAGTACCATTCGAGTTGTAGTCTACTCATATACATACTCGAATACATGCACATACATGCATTACACATGCATATAAGCATGTATGTCTGTATATATCTGTATGCTAATGATGTTGTATCATTTAAGTGTGAGCTGAACCACCCTTTATCTTCCCCTGCTGCTAGACTTAGAAAAGTGTGTCTCTGCTGCTAGACCGAAAACTCAATGATATCCTTGCTATAGGTTGTCTCACTTCTGTTGGCGAAAGGAGCTCCTGTGGATGTGTTGAACAAGATGAAACAGGTATATCAGACTGAAAGGATTTCCTAAGCTTCTCGTTTTCTTAGTATGGGGTCTTTTTCCTGGTATAGATAACAATGAACCTAATGTCATTGGATTCTTTTCTTTGCATCAATCAGACTCCGTTAATGCTTGCTTGTAAGAATGGAAGGGTTGCTTGCATTGAGCAGTTGATACAAAGTGGTGCCAATGTGAGTATGTTGTGGCATTGTATTTTTTTACTCTTTTTTTATGTCATTCTCTTAGTTTTTCCATAATCATTTCTTTGTCTCGCAACTTTCAGATCCTGACCTTTGATTCAACCCATGAGAGGACATGCTTGCATTATGCAGCCAAAGGTGGGCATCTACAGTGTCTCGAGAAAATCTTAGAAGCTGCAAGATCTCCTTTGGTTTCTCAGACATGGTGAGTTCTACCATGCAAAGTTCTCATACATGAATTGTATTTTTATAGCTTGACTATGTGTGAGTTCTAACTATTTTAATGTAGGGGGTTCGATCGGTTCATCAATGTTCGGGATGGGACTGGAGCCACAGCGTTGCACCTTGCAGCAAGCTCTTGCCAATCGATTCTTGTTCGGATGTTTCTAACAAATGGGGCCCTTGTTTGTGCTACTACAACAAAAACAAGAAGCAACAGGTTAATATTTCTACACTCTGATCAATAAAGTAACTTGGCCAATGTTCAATTATCTACATATCTCTGTACTAAACTTGAGTCTACCCTGTGCTAGCCTTGCGTTTGGGAGCGCACCTCTGCATTTCGCAGCTCGAGGTGGATCGGTTGAATGTGTTAAAGAACTTCTGGCATGGGGTGCTGATAGGCTGCAGCGAAATTCTCGAGGGTACTTCATCAGTTCCATTGTCTTCTAAATGCTCAGAGTCTCATCATTTATTTAATGTTGATTGATGTATTTCAATCCTCTGTTATCTGTTATCAACATATTGTTTTATAAATTTTGAGTTTTTCTTTTGTGCATGTGGCAGCTACACTCCCTTTTTCATAGCTATGAAGTATCGTAACACAGCATGTGCAGCTCTTCTCAATCCATTGGCTGCAGAGCCCTTAGTGTGGCCATCTCCATGGAAGTTCATGAGCAATCTTGAACCTGGAGCCAAAGCTCTTCTAGAGGCGGCCCTGGCACGGGCAAATGATGCATGGGAAAAGCGAATATTCTCTACCAGCTTACTAAATGAAGAAGAGACCGAGAGCTGTTGCACTGAGGTGGGTTTCTTCATACACATTTGAATTGTCTATGAAATTGCAAGGTCGTTGATGAAAAAAAAACACCCGAAAGACAGACATTAACTGTTAAGATGACCCATTAAAAGAGTTGATAAAGAAAAAAAATAGAAGGTGTTGAAATGATCTATCAGCACATGAATAGAATTTTGATGACATTTCCATGATAAATTTGTGAGCAGGTTAATGGAGAGGAGAGCGAGGTCTGCTGCATTTGCTTTGAGCGTGTATGCACAATAGAGGTCCTCAGCTGTGGGCATCAGATGTGTGCAAGATGCACACTTGCATTATGCTGCCATAACAAGCCGAACCCATTAACGAATTGCTCCTTGGCTCTCTCATGCCCTTTCTGCCGTTGCAACATTGAGCAACTGCGCCAAGTTCAGCCCATGCAAGTTGAAAGAGCTACACCTAAAAAACATGAAGGTGAGAAGAATGGTGATGATTATGATGCTTGTGACATAAAAACAGAGGGGCAAGTTCCTGGCAAAGCTCTGGAAAAAAAGCATGAACATGAGAATGAAGAGGATGCTGAGAAAGATGAGGATCGAGACTTGAGTATGGAGTTAAGAGCTGCATCAAATCGATCGAAAAAGGGTTTAGATGTTGGGAGTAGTGGTGGTGCAGGTGGGTTCATGGGATTGGTTAGCAAAGGCTCGTTCCGGCTTATCTCTTCGGCTTGGGGCTCAAGTAGAGTGATGGATATTGACTGGGAAAATGAAAACCCACAGGAACAGAATAACCAGTTTGTAGCATGAAGTTGAAGTCAAGCTAACATATTCATTTTTTGGTTGATTCTTTCGATTTTTGGCTCATGGATACTGACACCTAATGTTAGTTATGAGTCTTGGCACAACCTCAATTTGGCCAAAAAGCTCAGCTGCCTGTGATTTCCTTGCTGCAATCGGTGATCGGAAAGAGCTGCTTCACCTACATAAAAAAGCATTTTGGATTAGGCTGGCTACCTGCTTGATGAAAACCAAGAGATGAATTTGGATACGACCATTGGAGGACGGGATCAAATTTATGGAACTTCAAAATGCGTATCGTGTGATAAAGTTTCATAATCCTCGCTGTTTTCGAAAAAATGCATCTTTGCTTCTTAATGATTACTCATATCTCCATATTTGCTTCTTCATTATAGCTCCTTTCCAAACCCATTTTTGTGATATGTTGTAGCAGATCTTTGACCAATCCTGCAACATGGAGTGATGATTTAATTCTTTGTACTTAAAAGACACCTCAAAGATATGAAAACAAAGTGATTTCCTTTGCCGTATAACTTTGTCTATGGTAATGAATCTCTGATGGTGAAGGTGACGGTGTGAAAAAGTTATGGTAGCTTTCTTGTGTTATGGAATCCAAGAAAAGACCAGAAAAGTCATGGAATTGCAAAAAGAAAATGCACCCAGAAAAATTTTGGATTCTAATCGACAGCCCAATAAATCGATCACTTGTACATGAATTCATCTTTGGCTGATCAAATTGAAAGACGATCAGTAAGTCAACAGTACCAAATCTATCAACCAACCGATCCATCGAATTTCTGAAGACAATCAAGAAGAAGGGATGGGAAGCATTTTGGTCCCATGTTTAAGAGCCGATTTTTGTTTCTATGTGGCAATTGGCAATTTAGGATGTTAGATCAATGATAAATTAGCTGCTGTGCATTAGCGTCAAATTGCTAATTTGCAATTATTTGGGGTGTCAATTCGTAGCTTATAGCTCCCATCATACTGCTTTTGTTAAATCTTTTTTGTTCTCTTTACTTGCAAACTACTCTGTTTTCACTTCTCAGGCAAGTCTGCATTTGAGAGAGAGACAGAGACAGAGAGAAGGAATTCTATAACCAGCCTTTGTGGGCAATTCTCAGAGGACTCGGAAATCCCGCTCTACCGCCCCTGATCAAGCCTTCTTTGTTTGTGGTTAGTTTGGTCCACTTCCGTCTCCACAATGTATTCTAATTCTTCCCTTCCTTTGTTCTGTCTCCTTCAGTTTTGAACCGAGTCAATCGCTGCTTTGAGAACTTTGCTTGTAGAGTGTTCACCGTTGAATCAGAAAAGGGTCCTCAATGAGTCCCGCATTTGATGCTGAAGGAAGAGATCAGACGTGCTTCCCTTCCCTCACAAGCGCTTCATTTCCGATGTAGATGCATACCTATGCGAAACCATATATAAACTTGTGTTATGCGGTTGCTGTGTCTATGCTTGTGCTTTACGTACAATGCTCAGTCGAGAGACATATATTGTTTGGTAGTGTATCTTCATTTTGTTGCACAAGGTTCGTCACCATGTGCAGTTTCTTCGTTCTTAGTATTGCTCTTATGCTAATCCTTCACAGGCATGTTGACGCTGCATCACGCTTTTGGCCATGTCCAAAATCAGCTCTGAGGAATGGATTATGTAGTGTTGTTGATGGATATGGAAATGATCACGTCCAAGGTGTACATGGAAGCGACAGTCGATATGGAAAAGATAGTTTTCTGAATCGTGTTCAGAATGGATATGAAAATGCTTATCCTCTGAGTGAAGGTGATGATGGGCACGGAAAAGGTTATATTATGCACAGAGGAGATGATGGGCTTAGAAAAGATTATATTTTGCATGGAGGTGATGACGGGTACGAAGAAGATCATATCCAGTTTGGGTGGGCAAATGATGATGATGATGATGATGATGGAGGTTGGCCTGCATACAATGTCGTCAATGTTGATTGGTACGACGCGATGGGTGATGGGGTTACAGATGATTCCCAGGTATGATATTAATTTTACTCACCTTTACCTTGTTTCTTTCGCCAAGCTACTCCATTTTTTAGGAGCATAATCCTGTTTGGGGTTATGCTGTTTAAAACATTTTCCTTAATGTAAAAGCTATTATGGCATGTTTGTTCTCTCATTAATATTCTGGGTTTGCAGGCATTTGCTGATGCTTGGAGTGATGCGTGTGCATTAGACTCCGCGGTTTTAATGATTCCTCAGAATAGAACTTATCTTTTGAGCCCTTTGGAATTGAAAGGCCCTTGTGGGAGCAAATTCACTGTAGAGGTAACAAAAGTTCTGCGGCCAAAAATACTGCATAATGTCGATTTTGTGACGTTGAAAATGTTTTCTTAGGTTGAAAAATTAGAGCTTGTTTTCTTAGGGACCAAAATTGGAGATTTGTAACCAAGTTTGTGACAATCTATCATAATTTTCTGTTTTGTTGAAGTTTTCTCAGGAGGCAAAATTAGGCATAGATATGTATCGATTTGCAACCAAATTTGTGCAACTCTATCATAATTTCCTGTTTTGTTGAAGTTGGAATATCTGGGGCATAAACCAAAAAAAAGTATATATAGATTTGTGACCGAATTTGTGGTAATCTACCATGATTTCCTGTTTCTTGATGTTCTCTTAGGGGACAAAATTAGACATAGATATATGAAAATTGGTGCTACTCTATCATAATTCCCTGTTATTTATGCACAAGGAAATTATCTCATGTGTTATTATGAGATCATATAATATACTGGCAGCTAAATACTTTTGCAAAATGCATAAACAACTTATCACAGTTCTTGTGAGAGGCTAGACTTTGTCATGTCTCTGTAGTTGGCAGGGACCTTGATCGCACCTTCAGACCCGAGTAGTTGGAACAAGACAAGCTCAAATGCGTGGCTTCATTTCAGTCAATTGGATGATTTCCGAGTTGAAGGTGGGGGTAGTATTAATGGACAAGGGCAGCAATGGTGGGCACAATCTTGTAAGAAAAACAAAACCAATGTATGTATACATAAAACCTTTCTTTCTTCATATCTTGATTTTGTAAATTTGCAACTATATTGTATGCGGATAAGGTTGTCAATGTCACATTCGTTTTTTTGTTTCGCAGAAATGCTTCGACGCACCCACTGTAAGTGACAATGAACCATTAATGGATCGGCGCAAGTAAACCGAAATGTTTAATACCCCATTGAGTTGGGTAGATTGTTGAATTTTGTTTTTTGGCAGGCTTTAAAGTTCAGTAGAGTCAACGGTTTGCAGTTAAGAAGTATACAGAGTATTGATAGTCCGCAGATTCATATCTTTTTTTCCAATTGCTTTGGTGTTCGTGCTTTTGATGTGGAAGTCCAAGCGCCGGGAGACAGCCCAAACACAGACGGAATACATGTTGCAGGTTCTCAAAATGTCCTAATACAGGATGCCAACATTCAAACCGGTATGATACTTCTTTGAAGCCATAATCATCAGCCATTTCTAGGATTTGGTATCAGCAACGAGAGGGTTTCCATGTGTCTTTTGAAAACCACATTTAATTGGCTGAGACTGGTTTCCATGTGTCTCAATTTGTACACAATGAGACTGACTCCTCCTATTTTGAAGAGCCTTGGGCATTCTAATTTTTCATTACCTAAGAATGAATTTACGCTCTAATAACTTATGATCGATTTAATTGCCCTCTCTTGTTTGTGCCTGGCCTTTCATGTACCTCTTTGAATGATGGTATCGGCACTTCTAATATTATTTGCAGTTGATGGTTCACAGGCGATGATTGTATATCTATTGTAAGCGGTTCTACCGACATACGGGTGAAAAATGTCACATGTGGGCCAGGACATGGAATAAGGTGTGCGATGCATCTAAGTTTCTACTTCTTATTTATTCTTGGTTTCAACACCCGGAAAAGCTATGCATGTGAGAATAGAATGGGGATCTAACGAATCACTGGGGAACATGTTGATTGATTTGATCAAAAGCATTGGAAGCCTTGGAAAGGGTGGGAGCAACGATCATGTTACACTTGTGGTAGTCGATGGAGCGAAGCTCACAGGCACCACAAACGGTCTTCGCATCAAGACATGGAAAGTAAGGAAATCAGATTAGAAAAAACCCTCGGAAGATGTCAGTCTGCTTGTTTGAAAAATCGGGTTAAATCTTGTGCTTAAAACCCACAGGATGGCACCGGATCGGCTGTCGGTTTTCGGTTCCAGAATGTGGAGATGAATAACGTCTCGTACCCGATTATAATCGACCAGAGCTATTGCGATTGGCCAAACATTTGTCCCGTCAACGAGGTTTCGCTCCACTATTTTGAATCAGCTTTTCACCGATTTGTATTCAGTTTTTGCTTGCTTGTGTTTCTGGTATCAACTCAACCAATTTGTCCTCCCTTGTCTGGAGCATGGGATTTTCTCGTTCTCTTTTGTGCTTATTTAGTATGGGGAAGTTTGATCAGGGTGATAAGAGGTTTTTTTCATCGCTTACTTTGGTTGAAATCGATGCAGACTTCCGCTGTACAAGTGAGTCAGATATTTTATCGCAACATTTGGGGAACATCAGCAACGAAGCAAGCGATAAAGCTTGCGTGCAGCCCCCTCACGCCTTGCACCGGCCTCCGTTTCGAGAACATCAACTTGATGCCAGCCGCCAAATCGAAGCCGAATATCACCTCATTTTGCCAAAGTGCGCAGGGCGTCATAGCTGGTATCATCGTTCCGAATCTCGATTGCTTGCAATCCCCGCAGCCTAGATGGGATCTCTCCTCGTTAGAGTGAAAGAAAAAAAAACCATTCGATTTGGTTTCTAATTCCTTTGTTATGTGTGATGATTAACAAATTATATGATGTCAAAACGAATCTGTGGTATATCCTCTTTCATTCACAATCTTGTGTATGTATACCTCAGCTGCATTTGGAAGAAGAGATCATAAGAGTTATTCAGAGCATTTTTGATATGGAAAAGTTTTAAAACTTCTCTGACATCTTCTTTGATTTGTTATTTTGAGGATTATGGCAACACCTTAATGAGTTCAAGAAGCATTATGTAAGTTTGAGAAAATAGAGACCTTAAACCAATACTATGACCTCGTCAAAAGACCTTTTCATTCTTTCTGTGACATTTGATCTTTGGAATAAAAATAAGCTTCAAAGAGGACAGTTTTTGCTTTGGAAACAATGACAGTGTTAGAGCCTTTTTTGTGCACAGATCACAAAATTTCAAAACGTACACAATCTGAAGGATGTCTCAAACAGCTAAAAAACCATAATTTCTGTACAAAAGAAGAGGACATCGATCATGCACATGAAGAAGAACTCGTAAAGTTAGCGCATTCTTAAGTTAAATTTACTGCAAAGCTTCAGCATATTCTCCTTCGGATTGTAATACAAGATAAGCTCAGCATGAAGAATGCAAATATCGATCGACAGTAGTTCTGTTATAACACACGTTTACATCTGACTGAACTCGAAGACCTTTAAAAGAAAATTTGTTGCCATTAGACTTTTTACATCCAAACATTTGCAAGACTCACCACAAGCAGCTAAGAGACGATTTTCTGCGAGAAAGAAACAGCTTTGATCTCGTTATATATATAGAAGCATTCAATGATGGAGACCACAAATAGCTGTGTATTATTTTAATTAACACTATTGAAGTAAACACCCTCACTTGCAAAGATCAACTGCGCCGAAGGAAAAATCCATGTTAGAATTTCCAGCCGTATATACCAAAAAAGGATGTTTTAAAGAACTTTGGAAAATTCTCAGGGTTTCATAATGGACTATTTAATACATTTCATCACCTTGGCAATGCTACTCAGATATGCCATGAGAATTTCTAAGACCACACATTTCCTGCTAACAATTTGGTAGACAAAACCATTTGGTAGTTATAATAAACTACCATTTTTAAATCCCACTCCTATGACTCATCTTCCGATTCTTCATCCTCGGAACTTTGTTTTGTCTCAACGGAGCCTTTCTTCGCATCAGCCTTTTTCGGCTCTCCTTCACCCTCTTCATCACTATATTCACTCTCATAGTCTTCATCGTAGGCCATTTCCTCCTCCTCTTCATCTTCAAGCCCATCTTCAGCATATGCACCGTCATCAGCTACAATTGACCTCGTCCCTGCTCGGCTCCTCTTACTGACTTTCAGCTTCACGCTGACCTTCTTATCGCAACTTATCCATGTATTTGATAGGCAGAAAGCTGTGAGATTATAGTTTCCTTCAAGAGGTGCTTGAAACTTCATTACCACGAGTCTGGATCCTGATTTTACTCTCGAAACAGCTTCTTTTACAGCTGCATTAACTTCCCTATCACTAGCGCCGGTACCTTCCATTGACTCTTGCACTGATTTAGAGGCTGCTAGAACACCAGCGGCTTCATCCAGAAACGAAACCCGCTGAGAGACCCATATGAAGTTTTTGCTAGTATCTGCTAGAAGCACCCAATATGTTTCGTCTTTATGATATGGGAAGTATGGTGCATGTGGATGTCCCACTATCAGTCCATTGCCCCTGCTCAAGGAGACCCAAGCTCTCATGGTTACAATGTCACCTTGTTGTATACCTTCCTCTCCCTCAGTCTCACAAGTAACATCCAAGGATATCACCGGCATCATTTGTAAAACTACTTCTACATCATCTGCTTCCTGATCTGTGAAGTCGCCTTTAGAGATGAGTAGCTCCCTACGCTCACTGACACTAAGGTCCCGCAACTCTTGCAAAGATCTCACTTTCTGCAAGAACATGCTAGCTCTTTATCAGCTTATTAAAAAAACGGGAGAAGTTCAGTCTCTGCGGGACATGTTTGGCATAATGTTTACTGAAACTTCATCCTAATTCCTTGAGGAAAAAGAGTTTTACCTTGCGTCCAATCTTCTTTACAGTCTGCTCAGAGAAGTGAGGGAGTTGCAAAAATGAGGCAATGCCCTCTGCACTGCCAACTGCACGATCAGAAACCTTCCTTGCACTCAATGGTACGCCCTGGATAAAAGTACGTGCTTGTATGAGACGAAAAAGACACTTTCTATTGTTCCTGGATCACTAAGGAGTATGCATTCATTAATTACACCATGTGGAATAAACACAAATTTGCCCTATAGATTAAACACAAGCCGACCTGAATAATGTTTTGAGAAAGTTCCATAACTCCAAGCGCAGGGCAGAGCCAGCCATATCCCTCTGCATTTCTTGCAGCAACAGCCATCTGTTGCAGAAAAGTGTTCAGCATCTTCTATGCCAAGAAAAGTAAAAGAGCAAGAAACATAAAGAATGACTAGAATTCACACTAACCTTCATTAATTCCTCTAGCAATCGTGGGGCTAACCGCAGAATATGTGCAAAATCTGCTTGAAGAGCAACAGGTACATTTGCTGCTTCTCTACTTAATTGGGCTAATAACAAAAGCTCCGTCTGCATGGTTTAAATAAGTTAAAAAATATATTTTAAACACGGGGACTGAGAAATAAAGAAGTTGAATTCATTACTGTTCTACGAATAGGTACCAGCTCTAGTCATAGCACGTTACCAACTTGATCACCACATTAAATGAATGGCCGAGGACTCAGTTTTATTATGAACATGAGTTATCCTGTGTCTTTTCTATGTTCAGAAGAAACTCCTGAACAGATACTGACACAGCCTCAATATGGAAGGACCATGCATACTCATAACATAGAGGCTCTCCAGACATGTATCATAAATAACTTGCAAACAGGAGTAATGTTTCAATTGGTTTTGAAACACTTCATATGTCTCCTCCAGCATTTCTGGTCAACAGCCTTCTTTAAGATAATAGTTCATGATGTATAGGCTGAGCGAAGACAGCAAGGTAGTACCTTCACAAGTGCCGGATGCTGCTTCCAAAACTTCGCCTGGTCCTGCTTCAAGCTTTTTGGGTTGAGATTCAGCTCACTCCGGACCACAACAAAAAGCTTCTGCAAAGGTTCCTCATCACTACGCCGAACCGGAATTTCAATATACTCCGATGCTTTGATAAAAACATCCATTACTTTACTGCACACATGAACCCTTAGTAAGAGAAGATCCTCTGCATGTTCAAACTTTAATTAAGAGACTGTCTACATGATGATGCAAACTGACAAGTGTGTCTATATATAGTAATGATAAAAAGGTTTTTCTTCGTTTGATGTCAACTTGTACATTAATTCAGCTGCCATAAGTTTCCAAGGTCTCAGGGAGGCAATCCTACTAGTTAAAACAAACAGCCTGAGATCAAAGCTAGCATCCTCTGGTCTAGAAAATAACTACGCATCTTTTCTACTGGCATCTATGAAAGGTTGCTAAGCAGCTTACGGACATGCAGTTGACCTTGGATTCACGTCTACGATATTAGGCCTGTTTAAATAATCATTGCCCTGGGAGTTGAAAGAGAAATGCTTAGGGGCATGAACAACGTCCTCTCTGTATTCTTAACACCATAAATGGTAATACCCAATCAGATTAGGAATGGAAAATTAGAGTTACCTCTTTACATGTTATGACTAGAGATCAGAGGCCATTCTAAGACAGCATAGAATGTGAGTGTTAACACACTCAAAAGGACGTCATGACAAGTGGTGTGTAGGCAAGGGGTGGACATGCATAGTAGCTTGAGGCATCCAAGTTACTATATAAGAGCATGGCCTAAGGTAGAGAGGTGAAGCTGGAGACACACCCAAATTCCATCTCTAGAATAGTTTTCTCATCACCTCCAGCATCTTCAAGGGTGTCACATTGAGAGAGAAAGAGAGAGAGCATGAGACTAAGGTCATGACATTACCTTTAAGATTTGTTATTTATGGTTGTTTAAGAATCTAATTAGGGAAATTCGGGGCTGATGTGATTATGAAGTGACAAATATGTAATTGGAAGCAAAATGTAAATATACACTAGGAACGATAAAAAGTTACGTGGTATGAGAGTAGCACACATTCGCTTTCTGCTGCATAAAATAAGTGATGAATAGACAATTTGATTAAGTGAAAAGAATGCAATGTTACATAAGTCGATCAGCATAGATTTTCTTTATGCTGGAAAAAAAGACAAATAAAATAGAAAACAAAGCTTTTACCTTGAAGCAAGTGAAGGCTTGAGAAGATGGTAGTAATTATATAAGGTTTGATGCATAACATAGTTCCCCGTATATTTGGATGACCGTGAAAGATAAACAACTGCAGCCAGAAGGGGAAGCAGGATACCCACACCCACCAAACCAAGTAGGAGAATTCCAGAAGCAGCCCCTCCATTTTTATTGAGTAGAAATGAAGGAAGTGCGATACCCATTTGCAGACTCTGGAGAAAAAAAGGAACAATGCTTTTTGGTGAGTTACGTCAGAGTTAATAGAACTAGCCACTCTACCCACAAAAATTACTTCAGAAACGTTTGGGATGGGAAGAGAACCTGTTTGCCATCAGGATGACCATATTTTTCATAGTTCTCTCTTGATACAGGATCAGTAAGAGCTTGATAAGCTTTAGAGATGAACTCCACAAAATATTGGTTTGCCACTGTGGAAGTACAACAACAAAATCAATCCATGTTACTGAGATCCCATTATGTTCTGTACAAAGTAAAAGAGCCTAGCCTGGATCTGGATTTTTGTCTGGATGATATTGAATGGACAACTTTCTGTATGCCTTTTTTATTTCTCCTTCTGTCGCACCCGGCTCTAGACCCAATATTGAAAAAGGCTCGAATGGTTGAATCTGTTTCAGAAAAATGGTGATTTATTTGAGAAACCACATATTCAGTCGATAATCAGATTACTTGCAATCTGTAAACCATGTAGAGAATCCTCCCACAGTCAAGACTAAGTGAGCTACATAAGCAACTAATCCATTCCACTCTCTTCAAAGCTATCAATCACACAGACAAATATGATACAGTTCTGGTTTAGTGTTTTAACCCTTTCTTGTCCATTTGCAATTTTCTGCACCTTGGCAAGACACTATATAAATGTATATATGTACTAATGGATAAGAGGCAAAAGCACAAAAAGGACTCAACCATAAATCTAACAAGGACACAACCAAAGCATAGAAAAAAGGTAAAGAGAAGATGTGGAGGTGCTATTCTAGGCACAGTATAAATAATCTGCTTCTATACTTTTAGAATCTTCCTTAAAATTATAGTCTTGTTAGTGATGCATGTTGAAGTATTTAATGAGCTGTAATCTTTCCAAAAACATTCTTAAAATTTTACGAATACACTATCCCAACCTGATAAGAAACTAATACACATCAACGATTGTACCCAAGAATCCTTTGACAAAGGCGTCAAAAGCATAGGGAAAAAGGCAAAGAAGATACGACCAAATACTATCACACATTATTGCAAATCTCAGTCTATTCTTTAAATCTTCTTTACATTTTTATTACCTATTTAATGTTGCATGTTTCAGTGAGAGATGAGCTCATACACTTCCAAATACACTCTTTAACTGTTTAAAAACTTATACCCACCTTTCTACAATTTTGCATGAACTCCTTCACACTTCTCCTTCTTTTCTTTTTCAATTCACTTGTTGTACCTTGCTTCTTCCTTGATTATTATTTTCTCTCTTCCTCTTCGACTCCCTCTCCTTTTTCAAGGATAAACACAATCTTCATTGAATCTTCTCTTCTGTTGGACCCCATGGTGTTTTTGGTGCACTATTGCCATACTATCAACAGCTCCTATCACTACAAATCATCTGGCTTCAAGGTTCAGGGTCCAATTACGATCTACTATCACAAACCAGTTGCATATCAACTGCACTTGTTTAATTTCAGTTCTTAATTATTTTTCATAAAATCTAGTAATACAACCTTAGTATGTGAAAATCTTCATGTGACTTCGTGAATCTTTAACTATATTAATTAATATTCATTCTGGGCCCCTGTTTTTAGATCATACTATAAGCTATGATGGTCATATGACTAATAACATATGCTTATCTGATTTGGACGCAGCTATAATTAAGGTTAACGCTGCACAAGAAAATGGATTAACAGAAAGGAAGTATATTAATTTGTGGCTAGACCCTTTTCTTTTAAAACCAGGTTTTTAAAAACTATCATAAGGAAGCTGTCATTAACAGCTGCATATTTGACCTGTTACTGACTCATGTATAGAAGTCCAGTGGAGCTCCTTAATACAAAATTTCGAAGTCTAACGGCTAACAATAATCTTACTCAGCATGTGCTTTGTACATGATCATAATATAAGTCATAGATAATTGGATCCTAGAGCTATAAAGCAGGCATTTTTGAACTCTGCAGCTACCAAAAAAAGGATAGAAATGTTATCAAAGTCCAATGAAAAGACACTTAGGCGTCGCCTTCAATGAAGTTGAATCATACTTTATAACTTCAGATCTTCAAGGAGAGGAATTACGAGCATATTTTATGATTTCAGATCTTCACGCAGAAGATTCAGGAGTAGGACATTATGGACAGGAATCTATATAACCATGAGGCTGAGCTAAATCCTATCTAATCATATTTTTATTTAGCAGATTTTACCCACACACTAGAAAGTCCAATCAATTCAAGTAATCACACATGTCTGTATATTCGTTGGAAATGCATAAAATTCTGACAGTAACATTCATATCCTCATCTCACACAAGATCTTCCAAACAATCAGCATAATTAGACAATTCATGCACAATCCAAAGAAATTCCATTTACAGGCAGCTGATCTGGTGCTAAAATATCCCAAAGGAAGTCCAGGGAAAGTGTACTTTTTCAAAGAGAGACAAGTTTTGTTATAGCTGCATATACCTAGGAAGAATATGCACATGTGTCCTAGATAGGAGATTGACATCAGGGTATTTTCCTTTTACTAGGGGAAAACCAGTGACAGGAAGGAGCAAAACGAAAAATGTAGTTGCTAACTTGGTAAGAACAAGCGTTGAAGCTCGGTACCAAGCAGTGGCACTAGGAATACATGAATTGTTGGTCAAATGGGAAGGAACTATGTGACATCACTGCAACGACAAATCTGCAGTCAAAATATCATGTAGCACAGTCCAAAATTACCGAACAGAACACAGAGGTGGATAGTGGTCTGATCTGCACAACTTGCAGACTTAGTCACTATGGAGTTACGCAATCAACATTCCATAGATAAAAAGGCTTAGCGGTATGAGATTAAGCAACCAACATTGCATACAATTTTATCTCGGTTGAGAATGGAAACACATACTTGCCAGCTTGAGGGGGTGCATTACAGTAATGTAAAAAATAACTAATTTTAACTAAACAATTTATTACCAAAAAAGGAGGGACAGCATTTCAATTAAACACGCTTAAGTTAGAAATTGTTCCTATCCACATGCACAAACAAGAAGAAAATTTATCTTCTCTACTCTGGTTTTAAAATTTTCTGATTGTATTATCTACTCCAAATTATAATTATGTTTGCATGTAAGTGTTGACACAAACCATACATGGTCACCACATTGAAACAAATCACAAGTAATATTGTGTAATTAGGAATTACATTACCTCTCGAGTCATCATTTTGATGTAGTAAACTAAAAATGCAATGATCACCCACATCAATAGGAGTGTCACATTGCTGCAACTCGAGAAATTTGCAACCTATAAATCTCAAAGACACAGACAATCTTTCATTTTGAGGAAAAACATATGAAATTAATATTCGAGAAAGGAAGAACATTGAAAATTTATTTACCTTTCCAATGAAGGAGGTCCTATACTTAGCAGATCTAGTGCAGATAGAGCACATACATCGTGTTATTTTCTTCTTGTTTTGCGCGAATTTGGACAACCGATATATGGTCCATGGAATAACAAAAAGGCCCAAAACTGACAGAATAAATATAGGGAAGAGAGAGCTCATTTCTTCAGAGGTAGCCATATCGTTCTAGCTGAAAGCGGGAACAAAATAAGTTAACTCTAATGAGGACAAGAGTAAAATGTCACCAAAAACAGATCTTTCTCGAGTGAAGAAACATCAAAAATTTAGATGCGAGAGAAATAAACAAGATATCACAAAAAATTACAGATTTTCAGTCACTGCAAGAGCATCATAAATTTCGATAATACAGGGCAAACAAATCAGAAAATTTGGTCTTGGTCTGGGGATGGCTGTAAAGATACCACAAATCGGATCATCGAGAACCCAATTTAGAAATGCAAACCATCATACACCAGATGAGGCCCCGATCGATTGGGTTTCCGCGATCGGGTCTCTGGATTGATCTGCTATACGTCATGCTAACCACATCCTCCCGAGAGAGCTATACATGGAATCGTCCGAAAGGGTAAGGAACCGCGTACCTGATGATGAGATCTGAGGTCAAGATCTCTCCGGCTTGCGTGGAGACGGGATTACAGCAGCAGATTCAGCAGCAGCAGCAGGAGAAGAGGAGGAGCTCCACGTTCTTTTTTCCTGCAGTAAATAACAGGGAAGAAGAAGACCTTCCAGATGAACAAACCAGAAAATTGGGCGGTTTCACACTTGTCCGGCCTTTGAGGATCAAATGGGCGGTTTCACACTTGTCCTGAAGACTTTGTCCCTCCCCAAAGGAATCTGTCATTGAGATTGGACATTTTTTGGACAAAGAAGGAAATGGGTGGCTCTGCGTCGAATCGAGATCTCGTGAGTTTGTGTTGTTCCTCGTGCGACGATTGATGATGATCTGCACAGAGTTTGTGTTGTTCCTCGTGCGATGATTGATGATGATCTGCACAGCTGCGTCCGAGAGGGCTCTGCGTTCTGTTTCGCGGCTTTTTTTCCCCCCCTTGGCGTCGAGAACGGCAATTTTCCGATGGCTCTGCGAGCTCGTCTGCCGAAATCTTTCTGCTCAGCTCTTCGCCGAGAATGTTTTGCTGACAGCTGCGTTCGCATCGGAAATCCGTTGCTTTTTGCCAGTAGCATCACCCCCTCTGCTTATTTATTGGTTTAGGGTTTAGGGTTTAGGGTTTAGGGTTTTGACAGATATAATCAGCTGTTTTTCGTGTGGTCTGCAAATTCCAGAAGAGGCAACCGCAGACAGTTC
The DNA here is from genome assembly GCA_037176905.1 of Azolla pinnata. Classification (NCBI taxonomy): domain Eukaryota; kingdom Viridiplantae; phylum Streptophyta; class Polypodiopsida; order Salviniales; family Salviniaceae; genus Azolla; species Azolla pinnata. The sequence continues at coordinate 70,935 of JBBBWG010013001.1, forward strand.
TGCATCCGTTGCAAGAGATGTCGAGTTAATGATGCCCATATAGTTGTCATTTGATGGCCCCAGATGGTTTCTAACATGTGGGCATCTCTCGTTCACAAAATCATCGACGATGCGATCGTGACAGGCAACTCACTGACCATAGCACGTCAAAGAAACACCTTTTGCCGAGACTGCCATCATACATCTAAAACTCGACAAATTCGTGTGTCCAATGCTCTCTTTAGTAATCGAGCTTTGACTTATTTATACACATCTTCAGTGCAAACATCAAATTTTCGCTATCAGTGCTGCTTTTTTGACTTGCCAACATTGGAATCACGGCATCTAGAGTACACGATCCCAAAATAACTGATTCTAAAGAGAACCATACACATATGTTTGCATATTAGTTGGTATGTATCAATCCAAGCCATAATATGTTGTGGGGTGTGTGTATTATTATTGGTCAATATGAGACAATTTCCCAATAACTTTATACCATTAAGGAAAATTAGGATTGGAATTAGTGGGACTGCATCGTTGAGATTAGTGGCAATGCGATGCATAGAAATCCTCGATTTCCTTTGGATGAAGATGAAGCCGTGGTAGACGCGACGCTCTTTGCGGGCTAAGGAGATCGACGCATGGAGCTGATCAAACACAGGGGAATGGATTCGAAGGACGAAGCATGCATATACATACATACATAGCATCTGGAGGAGGGCAAAGTTCCTGATCAGATCGCGACGAAGTCGGGGTTGAGCTCCACGAAGTAGGAGATGAGCTCGTAGTGGTCGAAGGGGAAGTTGGGGGCGAGGGGCGAGGACGGGGAGCATTTGGGAGCGGCGCCAGAATGCGGGCTGCTATATTTAGCGGAATGCGGCCGATGGTAAGCGGAAGAGCAGAGACAGGGATTGTTAGAAGGGACGAGATCGGGGCCGTGGTCGTGAAACTGCGGTATATTATTGGCGAAGAAGATGTCGGAGATGCCAGAGCCTGGGTCGGGATCGAGGATGATACTGATCAGGGGGCAACTGTCTGGAAGGGTCAGGGGCGATGAGGAATCTGAGGATGATGGCGATGGTGACGGAGGAACATGCAGGTGATCACTAGACGAACGAGCAGAGTTTGGAACAGTCTGCTTGATCTGGCGATGCGGGTGATTAGACAAAGAGGAAGCAGCAGAGTCTGGAGCGATCGGCTCGATTTGGCGATGCAGGCGATCGGACAAAGAAGAAGCAGCAGAGTCTGGAGCGATCGGCTCGATCTGGCGATGCAGGCGATCAGGCAAAGAAGAATCAGCAGAGTCTGGAATGGTGTTCTGGCGATGCATGCGATGAGACCGAGGAGCAGATTCTGGAACGGTCTGCAGCCCATGCAGGTGAGCAGACAGAGAAGAAGCAGAGCCGGGAATGGCTAGCTTAGTCTGGCCATGCCAGTGATCAGACCAAGGAGCAGAGTCTGGAACGGTCTTCTGGTGATCAGATAGAGAAGAAGCAGAGTCTGGAATGGCTAGCTCTCCAGTCTGGCCATTCTGGAGGTTATCAGACCAAGGGGCAGAAGAGCCTTCCAGAAGAACGGGCGAATTGCCTGTGAATCGCTGCACGATGTGGCGGAAGTTGGACGCGTCCGCCGTCACGCGGATCGGGGCTTGAACCTCCACCACCCTCACGATCGGGTTGTTCTTGCCCGACAAGCAGCTAAAACTGGCGGAGGTGGCCGCCGACTTCTGCAAACTCGCGATCCTCCTCGCCTTCTTCTTCATCGCAGCCGGAGATTGCTGCTGCTTGTTGTGCTCTATCTTCATCTGCGCTCCTGGTCCCCTCCCCCCCGATCGGATCCCAGATACAGATCGTTGATCAGATCCGTAGCTTCTGTCTGTGTTGAGATCAGTCTGATCGCCTGATTCGCAAAGCCTATAGGATCGAACTCACAGCCTTAACTTGGCCACTTTGTCTCTTTAGATATATTATGTATATATTTGGACTCATCATACTTAGAGCCTCTCTTGTTGGATCAAACTCACAACCTCAACTTTACTAGAACTCATTTGGATCAAACTCTCTCTCTCTCTCTCTCCCTATATATATATACACGTATATATACGAGAGAGCACAAATGCAGAGATGTATATACTGATCTCTTTTTTTGCGGCAACGAAAAACAAATCGGTAGCGTCATGTTCTGCTGCTGTTGCCGATTAAATCTAATGGCTTAAGGACATGCGAGAAAGTCAACATTCGTGCGTCTGTCTCTGTCCCTTTGCCCTTTGCCATAGATCGATCACTCCATGACTTTCTACAGGCTTCGATTCGTGGCATGCAGAAGATTTCTAAGAAAGCCTGCAGGCGTACGCAAAGGGGCCGATGCAGGAGGCCCACACCTGTATATATCACCCATTGTGGGTTGGTAGGATCGCCAGTGTCGTCGACTAGCTAACCAGAGTTGGCAGAAGAGAATCTTTCTTTCTGATAACTCTGGTTAGCTACTCACAGAGAGAAGGAAACACTCTCTGCTAACTCTGGTTAGCTACTCGACTACACAGGCGATCCGACCAACCCACAATGGATGATATATATAGCTAGTTAGACAGAGAAGGAAAGATTCTCTCCAGCTTGCTTCCTCGAAACCCCCAAATTTATCGATCGAAACGCCATTCGATCGAATCGGCGGCTTGTTCAAGCCTGTCTCTAAAGCTGGAAGATGTCCTAAAACAGACTGGGGAGCATTCTCTTTGAAAAAGTCAATCCATGAAGTCCCCAGGGTCCGTTATCGCAGATGATTCGATACAGCAATCGTACGTCTTTTTTCTTCGCCGCATGAGCCATATCGGCCTAACAAAAAGGCGATCGCTATAATCTTTTTCTCTCTGTCTTGTATGGCATGTCTGATACTACCGACCCAGCACACAGGATCAAAGCCCGCTATGTTTAGCAGTGCCCCTTCCATGCTATGAAGAGCTAGCTAGCTGTGATTACAAGGCGATAAATAAGAGGGATTAAGGAGAATAAAACGTGATCGTTGATGGCCGATGATGACATTCGGGGAACATGTTGCCATTGGAATAATCTCTATAAGATAACCCAAAATTTTAAAGGTTGTTCGTGCAACGAATCCATAGAGACCTTAGATATGTACTCGACATCCCATTGTTGTATCGTTTATCTCATGGGCCAATTCTGGTCTCAGAAGACGTTAATATATTTTTCTTGATTTTACAGAAGTTTTTTTTTTCTCTTCTTCCTCTTAAAGAACGGAAATCTTGTTAGAGAAGCACGATCGCCTCACCATCAACGCAGTTCGAAGGTAGCTCGATAGTCGATTCGAGCATTCTATATCTTATATTATGGTCTCCGCAATCCCTTTTCTCTGGTCAAATAAGTGCATTATGTCATTGTGATTTTGATTGATTAACTTGAGAACTTGCATGACCAGCTTCAAGTCAATGTCATGAATTATTCGAGGTAAGTCAAACCCTTTTTCTGCCTGCGTAGGCTCGTTATGGGGCATCTAGATCCGAGAATTTTTTATGAGCAGATAGATCAAAGGGCTATTCCTATCTCAAACCCTAACTGACAAATTAGTCTCGGGTGAAGTTGTTAGACGATTGCCCTCCGGTGTATGTCACGACGATGACTGGTGTAGTGTCATCTTGAGCCATAGATTTTAACATTCGCATTCGACGAAAATACCAAATGCGAATATGCGAATGATAAACAAAATGCAAATATCAGAAGTATAATACTTTAATATTTTAACACTAAGGTTTCAGCAAACTTGGTATGACCTTCGTGTACACAACTATTATCATGGAGGGGTTCAACGAAACTTTTACCCCCCATTGTTTTTGTTTTCACCGTTAGAGGATAGATAACACTTTGTGGCTTGTGTACTCGTTTAAACGTAAAGTTGTAATTTGTAATTAGCCTCTTGGCGGTTTTTAATACCAAGTGGAAGATAGTAAAAATTAAACAAAAATTAACATTTTAAGTTTTTATTTATATTGAAGTGCAACCTAGTGGTAAGATAAAATAGTTTCATACAATGAACTCGGGTTTTAATCTCACTTATTTCTATTTATAATTCATATTATATATTTTTAGTTTATTCAATTCCAATTTATTAATTTTTGTTTTATCATATATGCTACTTAAAAAAATGAATGTTTTATTTTATCTTTAGAGCCTTTTTTCATTCTCAAATAATACTTTTAAACTCCAATACGAATGCGCAAATGTACGCTTGACCAAACTCTACCCATCTTCGGCCAATAAGTTGATCGGAAGTGTATTCCAACCTTTTGATCTCTGTATTCCGCCCATTTGCAGCCGAAACACATCTACAGAGATCAAAAGGTTGGAATCGTGATTACAAAAAGATCAACTAAAAAAGTAATTCTTCCACCATGCATGTTTCATGATCAAAATGAGGTACTATTGTTGTTACATACATAGTGCGTATAAATACATGTGCTACGTATTTTAAAAGTATTAAATAAAAGACCTCAGAATACATATTTTACCATGTAAGTTGTTAAATACCTTAAATAATTCTGCAAATTTACAATGAATTAAACCTACATACATTTCATATTCCATTTATTGGCATTGGTAGATTTATTAAAATTCCAATTGTAGAAAATCAAATCTAAATTTCAATTCTATAAAACGACTAATATTTCACGTCTCAGATATTATAAAATGCGCATTTTTTAACAACATTGAGAGAGGTAGAGGGTTCGAATCTTGCCATCTCCGCTTGTCAAGACTTCTTTGGATTTTTCAGGCTCTTTGATTCCAAAACCAAGTTACTCTCTCACGCGAATTCTTGAACATTCTAAAACGTAGTTTATTTATAAAAATGCAACATTTTTTCAGCATGTAGAGAAATACAGGGTTCGAATCTTGCCGTCCCCTCCCCGTTTGTCCTTCCTTAGAGTTTTTTTTTCAGGCTCTTTGATTCCAGAAGCAAATGACTCTTCTGATGCAAATTCACGAGCGTTCCAGAACATATTTTACAGTAAAATGCGCATCGTTTAACAACATAGAGAGGTATAGGGTTCGAATCTTGGCTCTCTTGCCTGTCCTTCTGGGAATTTTCAGGCTCCCTGATTCCAAAAGCGAACGACTCTTTCGATGCGAATTCGTGAGCACTCTAGAACGTATTTTGCTATACAGAAATACGCGTTTTTTTAACAGCAGAGACAGGTACAGGGTTCGAATCTTGCCGGATCCTCATCTATCGTTCTGGAAAATTTTTCGGGCTCTCTGATTCCACCGGAAGCAGAAGCAAATTACTCTTTCGACGCAAATTCATGAGCAATCTAGAACACATTTCGCTGCATTTTATTCAGGCTCTCTGATTCCACCAGAAGCAAATTACTCTTTCGACGCAAATTCGTGAGCAATCTGGAACACATTTCATTGTGTAAAAATACGCGTTTTTTAACAACATAGAGAAATACGTTGGTTCGAATCTTGCCAATCTCCTCCTCGTCGGAAGAAGAGAGAAGAAGAAGAAGAAGAAGCTCCTCGTGGATATGGCGTCGCTACGTCCGCGCATCAGGTAACTTGCCCTGATCTGCTGAGTCAGATCGATCACATTGCCTAGCCCTGATCTGTTTGTTGAATCCGATCCATCCCTTTTTGTCGAGTTTCATCTGTTCGATTTGAAACGCCCCACTTTCAACGAATCCGATCCCCCTCTTGCAGCCTCGTCCTGATCTGTTGCTGAATCCCATCACGTTTGCCTCGTCCTGATCTGTTGCTGAATCCGACCACATTTGCCTCGTCCTGATCTGTTGTTGAATCCGATCACCTTGCCTCGTTTGATCTGTTTGATTTGAAACCCCCACCTTTGCATCCCTGGTGATCAGGATGTTCACAGATCCGTACAGCATTCTGGCAGGGCCATCTGCATCGGAAGAAGAGGGAGACGATGGTACAAGAAGCTCATCTGCATCGGAAGAAAAGGGAGATGCAGGTACAAGAAGATCATCTGCATCGGAAGAAGAGGGAAACGTAGGTACATGAAGATCGATCATCTGACGATAGAAGAGAAGAAGGTTGCGCTGGATTCTTCGATTCTTGCAAAACGGGAGCAGCGGGAGAGTAGGCGCTAGTGCAAGCATCAGAAGAAGCTGGTAAACATGGCGGAGAGAAGCGATCTTCGGGATCCATCATCAGAAACGGAAGGAAGCGACATGGTGAAAAGCTTCGACCAGGAGATCAGCTTCGCTGCAGGAGACTTCCTGCCTTTGGAGACCGAATCAGAAGGCAATCGGACAGATCTGGCAAAAGAGCTCAGCCAAGAGAGCGATCTCGTTGTAGGAAACGTTCTCGAATCACAAGCTTAGCAGCAGTCCGGATCAGGAGGCGCCGATCAGCTTCAGATTCAATCGGATTCTAACGGCGGCTAAGCAGATGTGGTGATTCAAAGCTTCGCTGCAGGAGATCAGTTCCTGCCTTTGCTGACCGAATCAGAAGGCAATCGGACAGATCTGGCGAAAGAGCTCGGCCAAGAGAGCGATCTCGTTCCAGGAAACGTCCTCGAATCAGAAGCTTAGCAGCAGTCCGGATCAGGAGGCGCCGATCAGCTTCAGATTCAATCGGATACAAACCGTAGCCAAGCAGATGTGGTGAAAAGCTTCGACCAGGAGATCGGCTTCGCTGCAGGAGAGTTCCTGCCTTTGCAGACCGAATCAGAAGGCAATATTCAGAAAGGTCTGGTGAAGGAGCTCGGCCAAGCGAGCGATCTCGTTGCAGGAAACCTCCTGGAATCACAAGGTCAGCGGCAATGCGGATCAGGAGGCGCTGATCTTCATCTCCAGATCCAATCTAACACTGTCGGCAACGATGAGGAGGATCGGAGTACGGACGTGGTGGAAAGCTTCGTTGCAAGAGAATTCCTGCCATTTCTGACCGAATCAGGAGGCCCCGATCAGCTCCAGATCCAATCTAACACAGTCGGCACCGATGAGGAAGATCGGAGTACAGACGTGGTGAAAAGCTTCGACCAAGAGATTGCAGAAGAGCTCCTGCCCTTGCACATTGAATCAGAAGGCAAACAGATAGATCTCGCGAAAGATCTCTGGCTGAGAGCCTACTCCAAGAGACCAGCTAGAATCAGAAGCTGATTAGCATTCCGGATCGAGAGGCACTGATCGACTTCGGATCCAGTCATGCAGATGATGGGCGTGCAATCGGCAAAGAAGCAACAGCTCGACGAGGTCTGAGAACTTCCTGATGCGACATATCTACCAGCTAAGTAATAACATTCAATGATCTTGTATTGGTTAGAAAAGAAATTATCCCAGCATGAAACATCTCAGCCTCCGGTTGCATATGTTGATTTTATTCTCTACATGTTTCATTGTGATTACTTTCCAAGTGTTTGTATCCACATTTGTTTTTCGATGATTTAGCGTAGAAGAATGCATTCTCGTTCACCCCTAAAAGTAAACACCCAATCAATTCGGTTAGCTTAATGCTAATTGATTTTATTCCTAATCATTTCTCACCAATTGATCTTAATTGATTCTCTTACTAGATTTAATGAAGAAAAATAGTAAATTTGGAAACTAATCAATTGATTCACATGTTAATCTAGATTTAATCAATTAATTGCACAATAATTAATTAATTAATTCAATGCTAATTGAGCTCACAATTAATTGATTTGGTGTTAATCATTTAATTGAGTGTTAATTTTCAGAACTAGGCATTAATTTGTATTTTTTAGTTTTAATAGGCATTGAAATGTAATTTATACTTTTGTTAGGCATTTGTTTGTCATTTTCCATTTGGATATCTTAAAGTACATTTTACTGCTTTGACACACTTCATTAAAAATGTTTAAAGCTAATGTTGTGTTATTGAGCGAACATTTCATTGGTGTTTTCATCTTCATAGGGCATTTGCTTTGCACCATATATAGTCGTTGAAATTGGCATTGGATTGATGATGAATAATATAGCTTTAGATATATGAAAGTGTAATGTTTTGCTTTGACCCACTTTTATTATTAAAAATCTATGGTAAAAGCGAATATTTTGTAATTGAGCAAACACTTTATTGGTATCTTCATTTTGACAAACCATAAACCTTTGTAAGGTGCACAATCATTTGTTTTGAAGTATAATGCTAGCAAAGTAAATATATTATATCATGATAACTTTTTAAAAAATCGGTTAAACATTTGATCAATATGGTCTCGAGTATAATCTACTAGTAAAAAGTTCAGTTTTCAACACAAACATTTACAAACACATGTATTTTTTATTATCTTTCTATATTATTAAGATCCATATACAAAATTGGTGGCATTAAAAAATACAACACCCTCTGAATTATCATTATAATAAGGTTTGGGTTAAGAAATACACTAGGGTACATAAGAAATACATATGGTTTCACAACCATGTGATATGACAAATAACAAACCAAATGCATCTGTAAGAATAAGAATAAATGAAATAAGACAAACGTGTTTTTTTTCTATTCATATCATCAATCATCAAATAGAGATAACAATCGTGTGATTTTAAAGTTTCGTCCTTATGGTGTATTGCTTTTATGTATTCTCTAGCTCGAGTGTCACGAGGATCTCTCCAAAGTTTTTTACAAGTACCTTTTTAAACAGTTTCATTATTGTTGGCTTTTATTGTACTTTTGAAGTTGAAACAAATTACACAAACACTTATTCACACTTTACTTGGTATCATCACATTATTAAATCTTATATAGTGAATTGATTTTAATTTATACATATATATTTCACCTTGACATACTATCTTATCCTTAGAGATTTAAAATAATTGTTCTCGTGTATAATTATCTAGTAAATGTGACCTACGCGCGGTAAGCATCACCTTGACAATGCAATCTGAAAATTCTTTGCATCCAATTGAATGATCCAACCCACATTTTCTATACTAGCATCGGACAAGCTCAAAATGCCCATTCCTTTGGACAAATTAGTGTATTATGTCCATGTGACCGATTGCTTGATGCGAGAACTTGCATGATCAGTTTCAAGTTAATATCCACCCTTTCAAGATCGCTTTGGGGCGGGAATGTTTATGAGCAGATGAAAGGGCTATCTCTATTTCAAATCCTAAAACCCCAAACCCTAACCAAGTTTCGATATGATCTGGAAAGTTAGCCTTGGGTGAAGCTATCGAATGATCTATATTTTGGAACACAAGTTGTTGTCAAATATGTTTCTCACAAGCAAAGGAAATCACATGTCAAGGATATACCATATACTAAATAGATAATCAAAGAGCCTCCTATCGAGTGGGTGGCTCAAACAATATTGCAATGCAAAAGAATTGTGGTTTGTCGATTATGTACTTGTATTCTTCACCAGAATCTCATTGGAAGAGGTATACAAATCTTTCTCGTCGATTAAAAATGGTTATCCTTGAGATTAAAGAGCTCAGATGTGCTGCTTGCTTGACTAAATCTCTGCCATGTTTAGTGATTCCTCTCAACAAATCGCTACTTAGTGATTGTACTTAGCGAATTGCCCTCAGGCATTTGTCATGACGAAGACTTCCCTATTGTCATCTTGTACCCATCTTCGGCCACTTTGGTTAAGATATGTTGGTTACGTGTGAATATACTTTAGCACCTTCATTAAACTCATCTTGGAAATCTCTTCTCTGCTCCACACTGACAATGATCCACAAAGCTTACTCCTCATTTGTGCACACACTTTGTTGATGTCAGTATCAATAATACCTAGCTTAGCCACCCCGAATAGGCTCTTGCATCATTTTGGCCCGCATCATATGGCCACATGAACCCCCATCAAGAACAAGGACAGATATAAACCTTGCAAGCCATTGATCATTGAACAGTTCAATCGGTGGCAACTGATAATCAGGCGCCTCAGGCCGCAAACTTCCGCCCATTTGCAGCTTGGAAGCATCGACAAAAATCGAAAGGTCAGAATCGTGATTAGATTGCAAAAACAGTTCAATCAGCAACTCAGTACCGAGCTCGCAAACTTCCACCCATTTTGCAGCCTGAATTTTGCATCAAACAAACATCAAAAGGTCAGAACCGTGATTAAGAAGAAAGATGGTCTAGAATAATCGCCCACAGTACCACCACGGAAAACCGATCTTTGACGCTTCCTGATCAAAGAGGTACAAGGTTCGAATCTTGTCATCTCCTTCTTGTCAATCCTTCCTTTGAAAATTCAAGAAGAAAATCATGTACTCTATTCTATCTATCTATCCACTCCAAGCAAACAGATATCGCGGAAATGAAGAACAAGAGACCCAAAAAGAAAAACCTGAAGGAACAGAAGAAGCTCGTGGCTATGGCGTTGCCATGTCAGAGCAGAGATTCATCCACTTGTGTCCACACATCGAAGACATAGCTGCTGCTGCTGAACACAGCTCATCATCAGGTAACTTTGCCCTGATCTGTTTGATTCTGATCACCTTGCCTAGTCCCTGATCTGTTTGATTCTGATCACCTTGCCTAGTCCCTGATCTGTTTGATTCTGATCACCTTGCTTCGTTTCTGTTTGATCGAAAGATAAACGGAGCTCATCGATCCATCCGAGCTTGGCTAATTCCTCCACAAGTATCCCCCATGATTGTGCTTCATCGATCCATCGGTTGATCAAGAGGATTCTGTTGTAACAGTTGGAGCATAGTATATACTAATCCTTGCCGATCCGAGCTTTGCTCCCAAATCTGTGGACCCAAACGGAAGCTCTCACAGGATCAGCCCTGATCCAGAGATGCGGGTCTCATCACGAAGGGCATCTACGTCGAGCACAACTAACCTGGCGGAAGAAGAGGAGGAAGCCGAGGGGAGGAAGCTCGTAGACGAGCTGGAATGGTTGAGCCAGTCGATCCAAGCAGCTCAATCGAGAAGCAAGCTAGCTGCGGCGGCATCTGCAGATCATCAGTATCAGCATCAACATCGTGGGCATGGCCTGCAGGCTCAGACAGGTCAGCACCATGGCGATCCTGTGGGCAAGAGGGAAGAGGGGAGAAGCGC
>JBBBWG010013002.1:4310-19082 GCA_037176905.1 Azolla pinnata
GTTCCAGCGGGTTAGGGTTTCGCCAGCCATTTGAGGATTAGGGTTTATTCCCCAGCCATTTTAGGGTTAGGGTTAGGATTAGGGTTAGGGTTAGGATTAGGGTTTATTCCCCAGCCATTTTAGGGTTAGGGTTAGGGTTAGGGTTTTTGACAGCCATTTTAGGGTTAGGGTTTCTTTTAGGGTTCGTTTAGGGTTTTACTGTTACCTTCTTTACAGATGAAATTGCATGTCGAAGGGTTTAGGGTTTCGTGCCTGCGACGCAGACGACGCAGACGCAGACGACGCAGACGACACAGACGACGCAGACGACGCAGACGCAGGAAAGGCAGAGCTCTCTTCTTACCCATTGTTCCCGAGGCATCGCTTCCGCCATAGAAGGTGGCGTGTGCGCCGCTCCGCCATGCTCCCTGCCTCCCGAAGATCGATGTGATGGAGGAGGTGGAGATCTTGAACCCGCTCACCGCCACCGTTTCTCTGCTCGCCGTGTAAACCAGGAGAGCGGCACAGATCGCGCTCAGCAGCTTCATGCTTCTCGCCGATCGGACTCCTCCTCCTCCTCCTCCTCCTGCTGCTGTTGCTGTTGCTGTTGTTGCCATCGGACTGAGCAAAAAACCAAACCTGCAATAGTAGCCATCGCATCCATCATGATTTCAGCGCAGGCATCGGCATGTTCCGGCATCAGATTCTCGTCCACAAGTTGTCCTGGTCAGATCTCATCCTTACATCTACGCTGTTTGTGCATATGCAATCTCATTTTCAAAAAGACAAGTGCGGTGCCAAAGCTCATGAATCTGATTCGATCGATTCAATCAGATTGAATCAGATTCATGAACCTCACGCCCCATAGATGCTTGTAGTACTACATACAGCAACTGCATTTTTTATGCAAAGCGAATGCAGATTGATTCAATCAGATTCATGAATCTCACGCCCCATAGATTTTTGTAGTACTACATACAGCAAATGCATTTTTTATGCAAAGCGAATGCAGATTGATTCAATCAGATTCATGAATCTCACGCCCCATAGATGCTTGTAGTATTACATACAGCAAATGCATTTTTGATGCAAAGCGAATGCCTGGCCAGCCATGGGATTGCAGTTGTGGGGAGGCTGATAATCAATGGAAAAACAAGGAGAGAAAGAGAGGGGAGAGAGAAACCTGTCAAGAGATTGTGACCTTGTCAAGGAAATGTGGTAAACAAAACCGTTCGAGCAAAGGATTGAGAGAGAGAGAGAGACAAAGCTTCGTAGATTGTGTAGTATGAAGGTTCGGAAGGGCATGTGGCAGGCTGATTATATACCTAACCATATTCTAAGCCCCCATGGCCTCAGGGTAGTGGAGACCGAGTGACGATCAGAATCTGATGTCGATGATGATGATGATCACGACGTGTTGTGTGCGTTGGGGTTTGTCGATATATGCAGAGAATGCATATTATAAAATGAGGAAGATTTTATACCATTCCCCCATAGTTTAGAACTCCATCTCCAAAGCAAAACCGAGTGCTTTTCCTTGCAAAAGCCCACCGCATGAAGTAGTCTTCATTCCCTCACACAATCCATGGCCGCTATACGATTCATCGAATCACACCCATGTATAACTGATCTCCGTGAGCTTCCATGCCCAATACCGAAGGATCCCCTCCACGTGGCATGGTGGAACACTTCCTCTGATTGCCTGATCATTTACCGAGGGGGTTTTCATGGCCAGTTTAATCCTTGAAATCACCCCTCAAACTCACATCCTCTCAGTCAATGTAAGTGCATTATAATGTGGATGAGTCGTTGAATAGAGAAGATTCAGCTCATCATGTCCTAATGTTTGGGAACGGAGATAAGACTGTAGATAGGATATGCTTGGCAAATGAGCATAAGACCATAGATTTGTATGCTTTTTATGCCACCAATTACCAAAGCTAGTAGATAGGATAAATTAAATAGGAAATTACAATGCAAAAAGGCATCCTTGGTTAGGCATCACTCTTTGTAATCCCAAAATCATCGACATGTGTCGTCATGCGTGATCCCTCTCGAGACTCGAGAAGCAAGGTCAACCCTGAAATGGCTCACTAATATTAGGTGTCAATATTGAGGCAAACACAATTCCGAAGGTTGACTTTGATAGTAGATAATCAATCCATCATGTATATTTATTCACAAAAGGCCAGAAAGGAATAATAAGCATGCCTATATATGCCCACCTTATGCGTTGGGCCGGTCAGGAACACCGAGCGCTCAGCGCGCTCTTGCCCACACACTCTACCAAGTTTACGTTGTCATGTGAAGGGTGAAAGAGGTGCTTGGGAAGACCGCGGCGTTTATGCATACGGAATGTATGCCGTTAATGCAGCTACACAATTAATTATTTGTGTTGACAGGATTGAACATTAAAAACATTTTGGAGATTATTATAAGTTATGATTCTTTTTGAAGGCTGATGAAAGAAAATATGAAGACATCTGCTTACCCACCCATTAATAAACGCGTCTAATTAACATGTTACAAAGATTGATTATGCTTATGATTGATTACATCCCTTGCAATCCTCAACTTGCGGTATCCCATCACTAACCATCAGAATGGTGATTAACTGACCAAGAATCAGGTAATGACTTGAACAATTTTTACTGCACACAGTTTGTACCTTTGGCAAAAAAGCGATCAACACTTTGAACATCTATAAAGTAATTTGGTTTGAAGGATTCTTGCTTGCCCTGTAATTTGATTTCAAGCTACTGTACAATGACTGACCAGGGCTTTTCAATACATGAATACAGAGACAGGACAACGCAATCAAGACATACAAAACAAACAAGAACAAGCAATACTATGAAGGAAGCGAGTAGTGTGGTTACATGTGAGTCTACACGCTTGTGTCAATTGGGGTCATTTAGCTCTTAGTTAGTGGAATTTATGTTGGATTTAACACAACAGAGGTTTACTTAAAGATATAGAGGCTTAGCAAATGCTGTTGGGCTAAACTGCCTACAAAGCCCCTTGATACAAAGACGCCAAACATAGCTTACAGCTCTACACAGAACATAATGGTGATTTGCTAGAGAAGTGGTGACCATTTTGTGCTAATTGCAATCTCACTCTACACAACACAGATTAAGATCAATGCTCAAACATCCATGCATTTTCTAATCCACCTCCTTAGCAATGATTTGTCAGCTCTATTTCGTACTTGCACACAATGGAAACACAGAGTTGTAATAGACCATTTCTTTGAATATCTGAGGTGTCCGAACCATGATTATCAGTCATTGTTCCAAGAGTGTTTGGAAAACACAGTAGCAAACATAAAAGAGTAATCAAACAGCACGGTCTCAAGCGGTATTGAAGCTTATAATGCAATGTCACTCTCAAGGACCACATAGATTCATTCGATGCTGAATATCATCGTCAAAACAACTACAATTACTGTAATTTTTTAAATAAACAAGTCATAAATGGCTAACCCTGTAATGAGCTATGGAGTTACTTGTCCTGAGGTTATAAGAACAGGTTCATTTGAGAACTCCAAGATGAACAGTTAAGAAGCCATGAAACAGGTTATAAGATCACGGTGCTCTTGCTCTATCATGTGATCATCTTACACTAATCATTGTACCAACCAAATGCCCTGCTGAGATTCTGTAATAAAATTAGGCAATCTACGATATAGATGTTTATGGCCAGAATTCGACCAACACATAAAAATATGGAATGTAAAATGTTTCAAAGCGATCGTTTAGCTAAAGCTTCCATAGAAATATATAGTGCTAGAGAGAAACAGCAGTCACACGCTAGAGAGAAACAGTAGTCACACGTGACCTCCAAGATGTTGCTCAAAGTATACAGCCCTTGTTACTTACTGCAAACACACAACACAAATATATGAGCTCCTAGTCACAATAGCATCCTAAAATGCACAACTTACCAGGGCTTCCATGATGCATCCATCAAAAGCATTAAACACATGCATTGGTTAGTTACATTTCATATAATTCACTTGAGCGCTGAATCGTTTCTTATCAATTCAGGTATACAATGTAACTTTACCTCCTTCTCTTCGCCTTTGATTTGATCATCCCCTGAATTCATGCAACAAAAAAAAAGAATCAATGCCACTATCTTGTAGATTCCAATCAATTTCTCAATAATACAATTCATGGAATTCCAAACACAAACCTCCATCATCTTGCAGATCCGAAGTCCAAAGAGTGAGATTATCTCTCAAGAGTTGCATAATCAGTGTGCTGTCTTTATAAGAATCCTCACTGAGTGTATCGAGTTCAGCAATGGCTTCATCAAAAGCTTGTTTAGCAAGATAGCATGCTCTGGAGTAAACAACCAAAATTTACACATGACACATAACATGAGTGATGAATTCAGAACAAATCTTCAAAATATTACTGAAATTTCTTAGAGTTCCTTGGAAACTCTCAGTTTCCCCTAATCCACCTGCATCCACAGTAAACCCCAAAAGTGCAATTACACTCACTATGCTGAGCAGCTTGTAGACTCTTTCGGAGGTTGACCATGGGCATTTGGGGAAATACCAAAAACTCCGAGGAATAGGGGAGAAATAGTTAAACCCATCCATACATTACACTTTTATCATGAATCAGCTTACTTCTCTGGTGAGTTGACAATTTCATAGTAGAAAACTGAAAAGTTCAATGCCAATCCAAGTCTGATTGGGTGTGTTGGAGATAATTCTTCCGATGCAGCTGTAGAGGCAGTCTGTCAAACGATTTATAATCCATGAGTACTGTAAAGGATAAAAAATACCATATATATCTGTGTGTGTACATGAAATATTTGTAAATATGCATACTATGCTTTGCATTCTGTATATGCAAATTACCAATTCTTTTCAGAAATACAGAACTCAAAGGGAAAATAAACATAAACGCTCATAAGAATGCAAGGATAACGTCCTCAATTTGGTAACAGTTTTAGAAAAGTCCTGAGCTGCTGAAGGAGCAACTATAAAGAGAAAACATATGTGAGTGCATGTGTACTAAAGTATAAAGGCTGGTACTCAGATGCATCTACAAATTTAGAAATACACAGCCAGACTTAATGAAAAAATTCTCCCCTGATGAATTCTAAGCCCGAAAAAGAAAAGAAAATACAAAGGGCAGGCAGGTGCCACATATTAGACCTTTCCTAAGCAGTCTTGAAATATTTATCCAAAATAGTAACAAGGTGCAATCGTATGATTGTTCAAAACCTAAGCCAACCTGTTATATGCAGATGAATCTGAAGATCCAATATTTCTTTGACCGCTTACACTGTGTGATTCCTTTGAGGCCTCTTATTCATGTCTAAAGAATCCTATGTTATAACAAAAATAACCATTGAACGTACTAGATAAGAATCCAGTGATTGATTTGAAGCTTTTGTCCTTTCTTCTCCTGTTTTGAACTCCGACAAATATCTGTAATAATCACCCTTCCTGCAAGAAAGTTCCCAATACAATAGATATTACTAGGAGCTTCTAATAGCATGAAGTATAAAAGAATAACCTTTTAATAGTATGCAAAAAAAATAGCAGCATGAACCCATCATTCTGCGTACAATTCAAAAATGAAGGGGAAAAAATCAAATCACAACATGATCAAAACACAGTATGTATCGTATTAAGAAATAGAACCGATCGATGCTACAGTATGATGATAACAAAGAAAAGAACACCAGTACCAGATAGACTTACATCTTATGGTAGAAAACGGCAAACTCGCCAGAGTTAGATGACGGCAGAAGATGTTCATCTATCACAGACAATATATCATTACAGATATCTGTGAGTTCTCCTTCTACTTTCTTGCGGTAATCCTTTATCTGTTGTACATGATGTTCGTTTCCTTTGCTCTCTTCCTTCTGCTCGATCGAAGACAATATACGCCAAGAAGCCCTTCTAGCACCAATGACGTTCTTGTATCCTACTGAGAGAAGGTTTCTCTCTTCAACAGTGAGCTCAACATCAAGCTTGGCCACCTTCTTCATGAAGTCCACCATTTCTGTTCAGTAAATTTGAAAAACAAAATCACATCTTGTTTCTATATCCGTGGCCCCTACAGCATTTAGATTCCGAAAAAAGATGCAGCAAAACTTCTGAATCTTTGATATATTCGACATTTACATGCACGAATATCTGCAAGTAAAATATCCGAAATCCAGAATGCTTAACTTTGAAAAATTCAAGCCACAAGAAGATACATGTCCGAATCAAAAAGCCTTGCTGCTCTTTTATAGTCAGGCAGACTAAACCTATGAGAAAAATGAACGTTTTACAGTACACCGAAGCTTGCAAACAAGATTCCTTTCCTTAAAAATCAAAGGCGACAAGCTTCCCATAAACTCGAAATATCTCAGGTTTCCTACATCTAGACCCAACAAGCAGGCAGTATATTTGGTTCCGAGAAGCTCAAAGAGAGGAAATTTGAGGAGACGCCTCCCCACTTTCCAGTGATTATCTTTAAAAAGGACTGCTGGGAACCTCCAAAAAATTTCAGGTCGGCCCTCTCTGCGCTTAGGTCAAGAAAAGCGAGACGCAGAGAAAGCCCAGACACAAACAGAAACAGAGATCTTTGGTTGAACCCGGGGCAAAGAATGAAGGAACAACTTCCGATAAAAGGGGAGAGTACCTTCATAGCGCTCGGCTTGTTCGGCGACCTTGGCAAGGTAAACATGAGCTTCTCGTTCGTTCTCGGTCGTCATAGCGATGGTGGGCGATGAGCAGAGAGAGAGAGAGAGAGAGAGGATCGACCGCTCTGTTCTGATGTGTCAGAGAAACAAGCGACAGAAGCCTTCCAAAACGCAAAGCGCAGAGAAACGAAGAAGAAGAAGAAGACGAAGATGAAGACGAAGAATGGGACGTCACTGTCAGTACGTATGTGCGTACGTATGTATGTACGTGTGCGTATGTATGTACGTATATACGTATTAGTATTCGTATGTGTGTTTATATGTGTGTATGTCTGTGTGCGTATATATGTATGTATGTATGTAGGTAGGCATGCATGTATGTATGTATGTGTGCGTGTGTGTGCATGTAAGTGTTCATAGATGTATGCATGTGTGTTTTCCAATCTAAATCTCACATGTGTATGTAGGCATGCATGCGTGCATGTGTGTGATGCGTATGTATGTGTGTGCGTACGCATGCATGTACGTATGTGTGCATGCATGCATGTGTGTGGATGCCGGAAATTATTGGCCTCTCCACATGTCGAAGGTTCATACGTATGCGTGTACGTATGTATGTATGTGTGCGTGTGTGTGCATGCCTGTGTCACTGCCGGTGCATGCATGTATGTACGGGTATGTATGTGTGTGCATGTATGTGTGCGTGCGCATGCATGCATGTATCTATGTATGCATGTGTGTGGGTGTGTATGTGTGTGCATGTATCTATGTGTGTATGTCTACGTGTGTATGTACGTAGGTGTCTGTATGTGTGTATGCATGTGTATGCATGTAGGTGTCTGTATGTGTGTATGTGTGCGCATGCATGTATGGGCATGCATGTGCGTGATCGCATGTATGTATGCATGCACGTACGTACGATCGTATGTATGTGCGCGTACATGCATGCATGCATGCATGCATGTGTGAATGTATGCTTGGGAATTATTGACCGATCCCTAGCTCGAACCAAGTTCTCGCGATCGACGTTTTTCTCGCCCTCAATGCAACGCTCTGCCGATTTGTTGAGGAAAGCGCGGTCACGAGCATATGCTTCACATGCGTTTACTATATAGGAAGATTTTGCTGAAAGCCAGAAAAGATCTGAAGACAAAACAGGCACCCGGCATCGGTCTGTTTGGTCGCCCATTCCAGAAAATGCCTTGCTAGCATGCGCTTGTTGATTGCATTCTGCAATGACGGTGCGAACAAATATATATTTCTATATATATATATATATATATATATATATATATAGCACAAAGTATGCTCAATGCTTGTATGCGTTGTTCGAATGAAAATCGGCAACTGAGATTGTGATGGCGCGAATAAGAAGACCTCTCGAGACGAACTGTCGTTTCCGCGGCTGGTTTGAGATATACATATATATTGGCCACGGTGCTTCGATGCCCCCAGTACACAACAACGCAATACAGTTTTTCCGATGATAGCAAGCTTGTAGTATGGAACCGAATCGGGGCCAGAAAACAATCCTGGTTGAGATCGACGGAAGGTGTTCAAGCTGCAATCTAGCTAGCGGCCCCGATGCATCCGCGACATGGCTATGCAAAGAAAGCAAGGGCAGAAACTACACAACATGCTAGATCGATCCATCGCCATCGATTGCAGAAGCTACCTATTGAACCGAGGAAGCAGGAGAAAAAGCCAGTTTCGAACGTTCCGAAGCCGCACATCTTTGTTTCTTGGCTACTACACAGCTCCCTCCCAAAGTTTCTGGCAGATCATGTGTTGTGTCTTTACAAGCAGGACCATGTGCCTTTGCTTACCAACACCTCCATGTGCAAAGAAAAAGAAAAACTGGCCTCCAAGAAAAGACCGATTCAAATATGAACATGATCCGGTTTGATTCCCCTGCAAAATCTTCTCCTGTGCTATGCAAACTCCATCATATGTGTACTTTGAATCCAACCCATGTACACAAACACACGACTCCATCGATGTCAAGAAGGCATTTCAAAGGCATTCCAAGCATACAGACTGTTGGTTACCATTGCTGCTGATGATGAATTTAGGGCTGTTGGTGCATTCTGTTTGCATGATGCTTGCATGTGCAGTTTGCTGACTGCAATCAGCATACCCCAAAGCTTCCCCCAACAAAGACTTCCAATTCATTCTACACTAAAGCAACCCACCAGCTGAGCAACTTGCCAAACAAAATCTAGTTTCCCCGACCACAACGAGAGATTGGCTACACTAACACCTCTGAGACATGTGTACAAGAGAATGCCATGCAATTGGCTTGAAAGAAAAACCTCAATTAGATTTGTTGGAACACCTCCTTCAGCTGTATATATAGCCTTTGATGAAGAGAGGAAGAGAGTCCAAGTTGGGCCGACAGTGTGTAAACTCAATTCTCACAATCTTGTCACACTATATACTAGCGCAAAGGCTCAACAGCCTTTGCACACTCTCGCTACCGACAATACCAGCAGTAATTCAATCAACTAAAATTTCCTCCCTCGTCATGCAGAATAATAATAATAATAATAATAATGATGCCTCATCATGCAGATTAACAAGCAGTAATGCCAAACAACATGACAACAATGATGATGATGATGATGATGATTATGGGCAGATCTAACCCATCTTAGAACTCTTGCGATTGGCTAATGGGATCGATGCCGGAAGTCTTGGAAGAGGAGGTGTGGGACTTGGGCAAGAGCACCGAGTGGATGTTGGGGATGACGCCACCGTTGGCGATGGTCACATTCCCCAGAAGCTTCGCCAACTCCTCATCGTTCCGGATCGCTAGTTGTATGTGCCGAGGGATTATCCGGCTCTTCTTGTTATCCCGAGCCGCATTTCCAGCAAGCTCCAATACCTTTTTCACCCACCACAAAAAAACTGGTTTCATTTAACTAACTAGTTCCAACACCGTTTCACAAGAAACAGCAAAAACAAACTAACCAACTATAACTAACTTGAAAAACTAGCTCAACCAGCTTGTGCTGATATACTTTCATGCCCAATCCCGGGGAAACTAGCTGACTCATTCCAAAACCATTCCCCCTAGCATGCAAACTCACTAACTAGACAATCACACAACAAGCAATCTACATCCAACGGACAATTGGGAGACTTTTGAGGCCTGCATATGGTCAAGCACCCCGCGAAAGAAGTCTCAATCCTTGAATGGTGTAGAATTTTGAATCACCGTCCCGTGTTAACTGCTAGATGTTCATCATGTATGTGTGTGTCTGTCCAGTTGACCATCTTGGACAATGCTAGCCATCAGCTGTGTATACTTTCTCTTCAGAGCGTCGGCAATGCAGCTAGTAAGTTGTGTGTATCCTTTTCTTCCTATGAATCATCTGGACCATGCTGATCATCCAATCAATCGTTCTTGCTTTCTTTCTTCGAACCACCCCAGACAATGCCAAAAATCATGAGTATTTGTTCCTTCCAATCATTTGGACCAGGCCCAATCATGTGTATTTGTTCCTTCCAATCATCAGACAACACCAGCAAATCGCACGCATTTCGTTAGACGATGCGAGCTGACACACGATCCGTTTCCTTTTGTTTTCATCGCGACCGCCAAAATCCCACATTTTGATGGTCAGAATCAAGCAAGGGTTTTTAACCAAGTACAAAACCCCGGAAATCCTAACAGGAAGCACTGTAGAAAGAGCTCTCTGTCACAAACTGAGCAAAAACCCTAATCAAGGCACTGCAGTAAAAGGAGAAAACCCTAAAATCCTTCACAAGATGAACAGAAACCCTAATCAAGGTACTGCAGTAAAAGGAGGAAACCCTAAAAGCCTTCACAACATGAACAGAAACCCTAATCAAGGTACTGCAGTAAAAGGAGGAAACCCTAAAAACCTTCACAACATGAACAGAAACCCTAATCAAGATACTGCAGTAGAACGAGAAGGACAAGAAGTTCGAAGAAGTTCCAAGTCGAAAAAAGGAAACCCTAAAAGTCTCCACAAGATGAACAGAAAACCCTAATCAAGAGTCTGCAGTAAAAGGAGAAGTTCGAAGAAGTTCGAAGCAGAAGAAAAGGAAAACCCTCCGAAAGTCTCAACACCATGGCCACCCTCAAGCTAACAGCTCCAGCGAACACAGACAGAAAAGACCTGTCACGGCGCGCAAATGGAGATGTTGCTGATGATGATGATGATGACGACGACGACGACGATGACCCGACCATGGCGATGAAAGAAGCGAGATTTTGCAAAGAAAGATCGCATGATTCTCACAGACAAGAGCTTGCAAAAGAGATTAGGGTTTTACCTCCGCGGCCAGGTACTCGAGAACCGCCGCCAGATAGACCGGAGCTCCCGATCCGACTCTCTCTGCGTATCTTCCTGCTTTCAGGTACCTCGCGATCCGGCTCACGGGGAACTGCAGGCCCGCCTTGGTCGACCTCGACACAGAAGCCGACGACGAAGACGATCTCTTCTTCTTGTTCTTCTTCTCCGCCGCCGCCGCCGCCGCCGCCGCCGCCTTCCCCCTCCCTCCGCCGTGAGGAGGAGGGATCACGGCAGAAGCGGACGCCTTCGGCGGAGGCGATGGCGCAGTGCCTACTTCTTCACCGTTCTCGGCGCCGCCATCATCAGCATCGCCATCTCTACGCGCAGGTTTGGATTGCAGCTTCTTCTTCCCCGGATCGGCAGCGGCTGCGCCGGCTCCTGCTCCTGCTGCTGCTGCTGCAGCTCCATTCGATCGCTTGCTTGTTGCTGCTCCTGCGCCGTTCTTGGCTTCTCCTGCGTCTACCTTCCGCGAGACCTGCGCTTCGTCATCCTCGTCGTCTTCACCATCTTCCGGCTGCTCAGACCCTTCTGCTTCTTCCTCTTCTTCTTCTTCCTCTGCTTCTGCTTCTGCCTCGCCTGTTCCTTCTTCCTCCTCTTCTTCCTCTTCTTCTTCTTCTTCTTCTTCTTCTTCCTGCTCTGCAGCGTCGCTCGCCATAGCCACGGAGCTTCTTCCTGCAGGCAGGAAAAATTTTAAATAAATAAATAAATATAAATAAGTAAAACAAAATCAATCAATATATTACGGAAAAAATGGTAAAAATAAATAATACTTCCAATCTTTCATTTAAAGAATAAAAACTTCCAATTTTACGAGGAATAATAATAATAACAATAATAATAATAATAATAATAATAATAATATAAAAGGTTTTACGTTTTCGCGAGCTTTTGTTATTATTAAATGTTAATGAGTAAATAAGCGATGAAGATTCTAGCCCTTTAATAAATAGTTTAAAATACGAGAAAATCAGTTAACGGCAATAATAATAATAATAGTAATAATATACATAATCAATAATAATATCAACAGTAAGAATAGTAATAAACTCTCGATTTCTCCGATTAGGGTGGTGATTTAGGGTTTTAGGGTTTAGGTTTGTGTAGGATTTTAGGGTTTGGGATTTGTTCAGTTGTTTAGGATTCCAGGGTTTAGGGCTTCTAGGGTCTTAGGGTTTCTTGAGGGCTTTTTAGGGTTTTTTTTCCTTTTGCAATCTAGTCATGATTCAACAACGTATGCTGATGATGATTCCTATTGGGCTTGGATCGAATCTTGTATCCACTTACTATGTCGAAACAAGCATATGGCATTGCAACTGTCCGATCTGCCAAATCTGGCAATGTCTATTGATGGCTTGAAGAACTACTACTACTACTACTACTACTATTTCTACTCTCCCAGAGCTTCTTCACGACCACTGTTGCAAGGCAAGCAGTACAACAAGACCCGGGAGGCTTCTGACTAGTTCAAGAAGCCGAAGCAAAGTCATGCATGCAGGGGCCACGTGAACCTGCTGCAGTTGTTATAAAAGGAAGCTAACCGACATCGATCGAGCTTGAGAAGAACAAGTTGTTACAAAAAGAAGCTAACTGACATCGATCGAGCCTGAGAAGAACAGCTAGCTTGAGGCCAAATCAAATTCTTAATTGAAGCAGTGGTGGCCATGTCTCTGTAATCACAAGTTGCTTCGAGCCGAATGTTGCGATGATTGCTCCGGATAGTGGCCTAAGCAGACGTTAATATATCTTTCTCTCTTTCCTTAATAAGCGCATCATCGGAGCGGAAAAAGTTATCACCGATCGCTCTACCAGTTGACATTCTTGAACGAACGAATGGGATAAGATGGTTTAAGAACTAGAGTTAGGCGTTTCTAGGCCGATCCAAGATCCTCCAACAGCTCTCTTTGAGCTGGCAAAGCGTTTGCGATTACAGTTAGAGCAGTCTGCTCATTAGGTCCACGGTTGCGGAACATTTTGCATGTTTGGCCCACAGACAAATGAGAGAAGGGAACTCTGGGACTCTGGATTTTGTCCGGCTATGCCCCCAGATCTCGCATATATCCCAATGGGAGGGAGCTTCGTAAGAGGACCCAAAAAAGAAAGAAAAAAGAAACAAGACAAATCGCTCGAGGTCTATCGAGTCTTTCACGAGTCGATAATGTCGAATGATGTATAATTATCAACCATCGATCGCATCAAGAGGCGTAATTCCTGAGACTCGTTATCATATGACAATGGTTATCATCGATCCATAATCGGTGTGGATCTTGAGAGAAATGATCGTGGACAGGTCACGAGTTCGAGCCGCGACAAATCCTCGCTTCATGGACGATCCAAAGACCGAAGAGCAAAACAATACAATCATGCATACATTACATGCATCTCGCATACACATGATGCATTCTCATGACTTTGTTGTATGCTGACTGCAAACACAGTTGAGAGGTCGCTTTGCAAGCGCTGTATGTAGAACATGTATTATGTTGTATATTGCAGCTTCAATAATGTTTGATGGGGGGGAAATGATAGCTTGCAAAGCTGTCAATCGAAGGCAATGGAATGGAGCGAGCTATGGAAGGAAGAAGCAGTATTACTTTACAGTCTGCATCTAGATGGGGCTTTTGTCTATGATGTGGGCTACTACTACTACTACTACTGAATCAACAACAGAAGAAGACGAGTGTGAGGAAAAGCAGGAAGGATTTCCGTGATCGGCTTGAATGGCGATGAGGCTCGCGTGTTCTTCTTTTACAAGAGAGAGAGAGAGAGAGAAGCGGTAAAGCGGGTCACGAATTTAGCTTAGCTGTCGGGCGAGGAGGGAAAAACGAGGAGGCCGCACATTTTTTGCGCATTCTCCCGTGGAATATGGGCTGATGATGGAAGGGCGGCATGGAATGGAATTGTGGAACGGCGGGGATTCGTGAGCCATTCGATGATGTAGATGGTATCAGGGGGTGGAAATGGAGGAATGGGGGGATATGGCGATCCGCGACAGCAGTTGAGGCGGATAGCCGAAGAAGCAGAGGAACGCCATTAAAGCTTGCGAGGTTGCAGAGCGGAGCGAGCGAGAGAGAGAGAGAATGTGGTAACTAATTCCTAAGCTCGCTGTGAGCAGGGCGGAGCGCCACAGCGGTAGAGGAGCTGGACGGTCGATCTCGGGGGGGGGGTGAATGTGCTCCGAAATCCCTTAAGAAAAAGAAGAGGAGAATCGCGTGTCGTGCTTTTTCAAGCCTGCAGCAAAATGGGCCAGGGTTAGGGTTAGGGTAATCAGGGCATAGAGGTGAATGGCGGCGGGCGGGGGGGGGGGGGCGGGGTTGTGATTCAGTTAGGGCAGGAGATGGTGAGGTGGTGTTGGCGGGGGTCGTGATAGCTGGAGGAGGAGGAAGGGCCGCTGGAGCAGAGGTGGATGTCGTCGAGGAGCTGGCGGAGCAGGAGATGGTCGAGATCCGGAGCAGAAGCAGCTGCAGAAGCAGCAGAAGAAGCAGAAGCAGAAGCAGAAGCAGAAGAAGAAGCAGAAGAAGAAGCAGAAGAAGATTCAGAAGAAGAAGAAGCAGAAGAAGAAGAAGATTCAGAAGAAGATTCAGATGAAGTGGAGGAGGAAGGGAGCATCATGAGCGCGAGGAGATGGCGGAAGAGCGGCGGCGAGAGGAAGGGGATGGCGAGGGCGCCCACGTGGCGGAAGCCCAGCTCCTCGCCCATCTTGCGCAGCAGCGCGCGCATCAGCGGGTGGCTGAGCTGGCACGTCTTGATCACGAAGCGCTCGCGCTCGCCGCCCACGTACAGCGCCACGTGGCCGGGCGGCGGCAGCGCC
>JBBBWG010013013.1:0-14296 GCA_037176905.1 Azolla pinnata
GGAAGAAGGAGAAGGAGGAAGGAGAAGGAAGAAGAAGAAGAAGAAGGAAGAAGGAAGAAGGAAGAGGGAAGAAGGAAGAAGAAGGAGCAGGAGGAAGAAGAAGAAGGAGCAGGAGGAAGAAGAAGAAGGAGAGCAGGAGGAAGGAGAAGGAAGAAGGAGCAGGGGAAGGAGAAGGAAGAAGAAGCAGGCGAAGGGAGGAAGAAGAAGAAGGAGCAGGGGAAGGAGAAGGAAGAAGAATCAGGAGGAGGAGGAGGAGGAGGAGGAGGAGGAGGAGGAGGAGGAGGAGAAAATGCAGCAGAGCGAGAGAGATCCATTCAAGCTGTACAAACCCCTCGTCCTCTTCGTCTTCTCTGCATTTCTCCTCTGAGAAGAGAGAGAGAGAGAGAGAGAGAGAGAGAGAGAGAGAGAGAGAGAGAGGAACAGAGAAGAAGGGAACAGAGAAGAGGGAGCAGAGCTTGCAGAGAGGAAAGAAGAAGGGAAGGAAGGAAGGAAGGAAGGACTTCTCGTTCGTTCTACGCCCGGGGCCATGGAAAGCTTCCTCTAGAATCCCGAAACCCTAACCTAACCCTAACCCTAACCCTAACCCTAACCCTAACCCTAACCCTAACCCTGCATTCCGCCGTTTCTCCGATTCCCGAGAGAGCATCCGCTGCTGCTGCAATGCTCTGTTTCCCCCTTTCGGAACCGATCTAGCTCAGGAATCCGACCCCTCTTCTTCTTCTTCTTCTTCTTCCGCTTCTTCCGCTTCTGCTTCTGCTGCTTCTTCTTCTTCTTTCTTCTTTCTTCTTCTTCGAGATGGGGAGCTGTTCTTCGCGCCTTGGTCTTGACTGCTGTTCTTCTTGCTGTTCTTCTGCTCAGAGCGCACAACAGACATCCGCTGCACAGGATTTGGCCCAGGCTGAAGCAGGTTCTTCCCCCTCCCCCCCTTTTCCTGTGATCGTTCTGGGTGCTTGCGATTTCGTGTTGCTTTCCATCGGACCTATGTATGCGCTTCTCTCTCGCGCTCTATTTCCTGCAATTCCCTGTTTCATATCCCCTGCTACCAAACCGAGCAGAAGCTATGGCCTCCCTTACCTTCAATCCCTGTCATCTACGGCACTCTCTGTTCAAGATGCAATCTTTGGCTTCGTCTGCGTTCGAATGAACCCCTTTGTTTCTGTATCGCAAAGTGCAGCTTTCGCCGCGAATTTCCTCTCAAAGTAAACGTCCTCGCGAGGAAGAAATCGAAAGCCGTGATTCTTTTTTGTCATCAGTCTTATAGAACCATCGTCCCTTGTTATCAGTTTGTTTCTGCTGGGCTTCAACCCAGCAAAGGCTGTGGATTTTGTCGAATCTCTATATGCTCGTGACCGAAGCTGAAGTTATGGTTTCTTTCTCTCTGTCCATGTGTGTGTTTGTGGGTAATTTTACAGAAGTTGGGGAGCAAAGAGAAGCCGGGCCTTTTCTTCTCTACCCATCTCTATGTGTTTGTGAGTAATTCAGCGGAGGTTGCGGTTTCGTTTAGTCAAGTCAGAATATATGTCTGTTGTAGAAGCATTGGTCAAATCTGTCTGTTTCTGCAGGCTGTAGTCAGTCCTGAAGCTATAGTCTTTGTTTAAGCAGAAGCTATGGATTCGTCTGTCGAATCTGCTACATGAGCTATGTGGGTTCTCAAAAAGCAGGCTATGATGCATTAGATTCGGTTAGAAATGTTTAGCATACACACAAGAGGCTGAATTTATCCACTGAGCCTGAAAAGAGGATGCGGTTGTGGAGAGGGAAGGATTTGAATCTTGCACCTCTACTTATGAAGCATTGCACATAACAATTGCTGATCACACTATATTCAGATACGGTACAAACTGTAAGTAAATCCACTTCAGAAGCTACGGAGGTCCTCTCTTTAAATCTATGTGGGTTTGCAAGTTCCCAAGCAGAAGCTATGTTTTTTCTTGTTGTCAAATCTACTATCTGACTTGTGTGGCTTCTCAAGGTGAGGCCTGCGGTGCATCTATCCTATGCTGGTTACTCGAAATTAAGATGCAATGCAATTTATTCAGTCTGCTATGTTTGGCCAGGATAGTACATTACATTTCAGAATACTTGTGTTCTTCTTTTTTCTGCAGAAAACCCCAGTGCCAAGGAAGTGGATGTTGTACCACAATTCCGAGAATTTTCTGTGTCTCAACTTCGGGCAGCTACAGATGATTTCAGTAAGGAGAACATAGTTTCCGAAGGTGGGGATAGGGCCCCTAACATGGTCTTCAAAGGCCGGTTGGATAATCGATTGATTGCTGTGAAGCGTTTTCCTAAAGCCGCCTGGCCTGATCCTCGACAATTTGCCGTAAGTCTTTTCCATCTGTGTGTGAGATTCTTTTAAAGTTGGAACCCAGAAAGTTCTAGTCTTCGTTTTCGTCATTTTCATCATTTATCCTTGTTAATATTTCTTCTATCCTTGTGTGTATTTATGGCTTTGCTATTCAGATTCTGAGATGTTTTATACGTGTTTGACAACTCAAATGAATGATGGAATAAATAGGATGCATCTGTAATCTTCTAATTAGTTGGACCTAGAAAAACCTCTTCATTTACTTTCATTTTCTTCTTCATTTTCTTCCTGTTAGCATTATGGCGAGAATGTAGGTCAAATGAATGGCAGAGTAAGTAAGTAGGGTTTGCCTACAATTTTCCAGCCAGTCGGACCTAGAAAAATCATTATTTACTTTGTATTCTTCGTCGTTGTTAGTATTCATGGCTATGGGATTCTGATTTGGAGATCTCTTAGCAAGGGATTGATGAGTCAAGTGATTGATGAAATAACTAGGGTTCATGGAAGGAATGATGATGCAGTGCTCACATGTTTGGTTATGCAATTGTTGCACTCACATTGCATGTTATAAGTCAAATGAATGGCGGAATAGGTAGGGTTTGTGGGTGTTACATGTTTGTATCTAACTTGTTACACCCACCCGAGTGTAACAAGACAGATAAACAGTGGAATAAACGAACATGTGATAGAACCTACATTTTTTCCAATGTTAAATATTGGGTTGAGTATATTTCATTTGATAATGCAACAGACATGTAAGAAAGTGGCTTTCAGTGTAACGTAAATTCTGGATCTTTAAGGTTGTTCACTCAAGATATCCACCAGAACTCAGAGTGGTGTTGTTTGTAGTATGTACAAAGAAAAATGCGTGGGCAAGGTGGAGTAGAAAAAATCTGTACTCTTACTTTGCCTACTAATGTTTAGGTTGTGTGTTTACTTTGCAGGAAGAAGCTTGGGGTGTTGGTCAGGTACGCTTCAATAAAGTAGTCAATCTTATTGGATGTTGCTGTGAAGGAGACGAGCGTTATCTAGTTGCCGAGTTCATGCCAAATGAGACCCTTGCCAGGCATCTCTTACACTGTATGACTTTCTAAAACCCAAGCGAAGCTGGATAAAAGAAAGGAAAGCTTGCCTCTAGAAAAGGATCTTCACATTCCCGTCAAATTCTTTAAAGTGCACTGTACTTTAAATGACAGTATTTGTTTTCCCTCAACAACATAAAGAATATGTCAATAAATGTTGCTATTGTTTCCATCCGAGGATCCATGGTTTCACTTGTCTCACTTCAATTTTTGGCATTCAAGAATCCCAAAAAACAACACATTTTATTAGTTTTTAATTGCAAAACTGCAGGGGATCAACATCCAATGGAGTGGGCTATGCGGCTCAGGGTGGCATATTTTATCGCCCAAGCATTGGAACACTGCAGCAATAATGGTCGTCCACTCTACCATGATCTTAATGCATATAGGATCTTGTTCGATCAGGTAATTCTAATATATCTGTCTGATTTATATCCTTGATCATGCAGTTCTCTTTTTGTGTGATATTCTTATTTGTGCAGTCTATTTAATCAAACTTCAGTTCTGTAATATGTTTATTGGTCTGAGGTTTAGGATGGAAATCCAAGGCTTTCATGCTTTGGTCTTATGAAGAATAGTCGAGATGGCAAGAGTTACAGTACAAATTTAGCATATACACCTCCTGAATTTCTGAGAACTGGTAAAAGATTTTTCTTGCTGACTTACTTCCATTTTATTTTTCCTAATTTGTTTTCTTTAAGGTGTTCAAGTGTATTCCTGCTCGTTTCAGGAAGGGTAACACCAGAAAGTGTCATTTTCAGTTTTGGTACTGTTCTATTGGACTTATTGAGTGGGAAGCACATACCTCCCAGTCATGTATGTGCATAACATCATTGATGCTTCCCTTATACAAATGTTATGGTATTCATTTTCGCCATCTCCAGATGGATTCTTCATGTGACCACAGACATAATTGTTTTCCAGGCCTTGGATTTGATAAAAGGGAAGAATATGTTGTCACTGATGGATTCACACTTGGAGGGTCAGTTCACAACTGAAGACGGCACAGAGCTTGTACGATTGGCATCACGTTGTTTGCAATATGAGCCACGAGAGAGGCCTAGCGTAAGAGCACTTGTTGCAGCTCTTGTGCCACTTCAAAGGAAAAATGAAGTGCGTGCTAATTCTGTCCTTTGTGTTGCCAGTAATTTTGTTTATTTTCATAGTAAAACTGAGTGATTGACTTGAAACGAACCCATCATATTTTCGCATCAGTTCAAACTCATTAAGAAGCTTTTGAGAAAATTTCTGGATTTTAAGACTCTGAAAACAGATGCAGCTGGTGAACGAAAGGTTCTGAATCTTAGACTCTGAGAAAAAGATCTAACTAGTGAATACAACTCCATATAGGCTTTATGGTAATTGCCAGTAATTCAGGGAAATCATCAACATTCCGAGCTTCACAGTGTTTCTATGGATCAGTTCTAGCCGGCATGCGTACTTCTAATTACATAGACTTATGCCCCAAACAAGTGCCTCTGGAGAAAGAAAGACTACCATTCCATAGCACTAGATAGTGTTTTGGATATCACTCCGAGTAGTGACTAAAATCATGCCTTCAATACTGAAAGTTTTATAAGATCAATTACTGTGAACTAGATTTATCATTCATAGACTGTCCAGGATAAGTGATGATTATAACCGGTACATTGCTAGGTTTCGACTTAATACGCAAGAGGATAGGCTAAACATTCAACTCCATTTTCTAATTAAAAGCAATTAGCTAGATGATGCAGCATGCTGTCTCAAACATATACAAACTGATTGATTTTTAACTAGTGTCTAATGCATTCCGGTGGCTCTTAGGAACCTTTGTAAATGTTTAGAAAGTTCAAATTTATGATAGCATAAATGTGTACTGTGCAGGTACCTTCATATGTGATGCTAGGTGTACAGAGAGAGCAAGCACCTGAAAATACTCCAGTTCTTCCCCGTCCTTCAGTACTAAAGGATGCATGCTCGAGATTGGATCTGACAGCGATTCATGAGTTCTTGGTCAAACTTCACTACAAAGATGACACTAATGAAAGTGAGGTATGTCACTGGGGTAATGAAGAGTCTTTTACCAGCTCTGTGATTGTTCGAGGTTTCTCTAACATTGGAAAATAACTAAGGTATTAGTTAGAGGAAGCATCCGTATCCAGAGACCGTTAGCAGCCTAACAAGTTGAAGTGGATCCACCTACTCTGATGCATCAATGCAATCAACACGAATGCATCCCCCAAGCATGGTTGGCCTACCTGAAGTTCTCTCAGCTCAAAGGATCTGATGATAATATAATAACATAAGCATATTACCATTTGAGATGCCATTTCCTAGTTGAGGATTTTTTCTAGCAGGTTGATACTGGCAGTCATTATATCCACGATGATTTAGTTGTTTTTCCCATGTTGAAGGGAAGTTAGTAACTTGTTTTGCCCATGAATGTTTAGAACATCCAAACAAATCTTGTGTGGCGACCCAATGAAGATATTTCCATCTCATCAAAATCTCTTGGATTCAATACGGTTTAGCTGACATCAATTTATAGTTTCAGGGTATAGAAGAGTAGTGCTTTTTCTGGTGGACATTTGAGGTCTTGCTACTAAATATGCACTACTAAATATGCCAAATTGTCTAGTAATAGACTAGTGGAAAGCAAACGTGCTGTTCTTCTTTACACAAGGAGTTTTTTTTTAAAAATTTCAGCTTTCTTTTCAAATGTGGACCAAGCAAATGCAAGATATGCTGAATGCAAGGAAAAAAGGAGATCTCGCGTTTCGTGAGAAGGATTTCGCTGTAGCTATTGAGCGATATTCAGAGGTATGTCATGTCAAGGTCATTGATGAGTTGAAGGACTTTTGATTTTAATGATTGATATATGATGCGATAACTATTTTGAATGAAATGCAGTTTATAAGCGGTGGGGCTATAATCTCACCAACTGTTTTTGCAAGGCGAAGTCTAGCCCATCTTTTGACAGATCAGCCGAACCCGGCTCTTAGAGATGCCATGCAGGCTCAGTATGTGAGCCCAGAGTGGCATATTCCATTCTATCTCCAATCTGTTGCTTTGGCAAAGCTCAATATGGAAAAGGAGGCTGCTGATATGCTCGAGGAAGGAGCGATCCTAGAAGCCAAACGACTCATTAAGAGCTGAGAAAAATTTCTGGTGAGAATGATTATGTTCACGCTTGCTGGTGTTGCTTGTGGGTGAATGGATGGATAATTGGGCGGCTAGAAGAGGGAGTGTGTATATGGATGCGAGTGAAATATGTGTGAGTTTGTCATGCTTGGCTAAGAAAGAAGATTTATGGAGCTAGCTAGTTTGTATTTGTTGGAGGGGTTCAATCTCATTCTCGATACTTTTGCGATCCTCTTTTCTCAAATGGCTGCCAAAAAACATGGGTCTATCTATCATGTATCTGGTAGAATTTGGCTGCAAATCCAATGGTGTATTGGAGATCGAAGATGAATGTAAGTGGAAAACCCAATCAAATGTTCAGTTCAATCGTGAGATTTGCATTTGCTGGTGCAGAAAGGGTTATGTATGATCTCAGTCATACAGGCCTTTGAGAAGACATACACAGTATGGTTTTCAATTATTTGATGTATATCCGGGAGAACAACTAGCTACCAATAATCTTTTGATAGAGGAACAAATCCGCAAACATCAATGATATTGGCCTCTTGGGGGATGATGGTCTGTAGATTAACATTGAAGACCCTATTGTTTCCACTTTTGTGGTCTACCAAATGATCAACAACATTTTGTATTTTTGAACCTAAATATTGTTGTACCGATGCGATTTTGCGTCAATTTTTGCTCATCATCTTCATTGCTGTGGTTTGGACATGTTAACCATGGTTTTTGTTTTTACTTCTTCTTTCAAGAGCTTTTCAAAATTATATAATTTGATCAGATTTCTGTTCTAATCTTTCATCGTGTCAAAATTGTAATTCATCACAGCATCGGTGTTATTTGGTAAATTCTCTCTTTTGCTTAGCTTCTTGGAAATTATGATTTATCACAGCATGGGCGTTGTTTTCTTAGTCTGTTGTAATCAATGAAATTGCAGGACAATTCTATCAAAAACATTTTTTGGGAATAATATAGAACTGTTTTAGGGAATCCAAAGTTATTAAGATGTCCTAAAACATTTTTTGGTGCATTTTGGACAGATCTTTTCTGAAAGATACACATATCTGTTGTAATTTTCAGCCTTATTATTGCGATGATTCTGATAACTAATCAAAGGATCTTTCTTTTGAAAAAACAAAGCCAGTTGAGAGAGGATTCATTCGGTTCAGGATGTAAGACTATGTAACTCGTAGCCATTGCCATCAGATTGCCCATTCTGGTGTGTGAATGAAAGAATGAATGAATAATCATAGACCAAATTTCTTCTTTTATTGCCTCCGCAGGCCTCGTTTAAGCTCTACATTCACCAAATCATCCTCTTTTGGTTAGGGTTAGGGTTAGGGTTGGTGCTAGCGCTTGGGCTAGGATTAGAGTTAGGATTAGGATTGACGTTAGAGCTTGGGCTAGGATTAGGATTGACGTTAGAGCTTGGGCTAGGATTAGGATTAGGGTCAAGGTTGGTGTTAGAGCTCTGACTAGGATTAGGGTTAGGGCTATTGTGGGAGTTAGAGCTTGGGCTAGGATTAGGGTTAGGGCTAGGGTTGGTGTCACAGATTGGGCTAGGTTTGGGGTTAGGGTTAGGGTTGGTGTTAGACTTGGGCTAGGGTTAGTGTTAGGGTTAGGGTTAGATCGGTGTTGGAGTTTGGGCTAGGATTAGAGTTAGGGTTTAGGATCAGAGCTTAGGATTAGGGTCAAGGCTAGGGTTAAATCCTAATATTAGGGTTGGCAAACAACATTTGTTTTCCATTAAATTGGAATTTATTTATTAGCTCAGGCATTTTAAGTGTATTTTTCGAAATTGGATTTTTCCATACTGAAGAAACGAGAGATTTTACCAAAAAACGGCTAACAGAGTTATGAATTACATTTTAACGCTTACTAAAATCAGAAAGTACTCTAATATTCCACTAAGAATTAACACCAGATTAATTTCCGAAGCTAGAGCATGAATTGAGTTTACTCTCAATCGCTTCTTGTTGATTGATCCTAATCTATCTTCTTACTATCTTCGATTGACAAAAATTAGTAATTTTAGAATCGAGCTAATCAATTGATTAATTTGATGTTAATTCAGCTCACAATTAATTGATCTGGTGTTAATCAACGAATTGAGCGTTAATTTTTAAAAGCTAGGCGCTAATTTGTTTGAATTGTTTAGTTTTAGGAGGTGTTCAGATGTAATTTTGAATTTTGTCAGGCGTTAATTTGGTAATGTTCCCTTTTTGAAATTGAAGTTCTCGTATTAAAGAAAAAAAGGGCGTTTATCAATTCGCGTAAAAGAAGTCTTGTTTTTTTTGTTTGTTTTTTCTGGGAGAATCACAAAAAAAAACGCGTAACAGAATCGCAAATCACATTTTAACGGCTATCGAAATCAGACATTACAAATTAACGCCTAATCTTAGCGTTCCGCTAAAATCAACACCCAACTAACTCCGCTGGTAAAGGATTTTGTTCCGGATCGCTGCCCACCAGCTGATCCCAATCGATTCCCCGTCTGATATTCGCTAAACATAGGGTTAGTAATTTTGAGAATCTAATTAATGGATCGATGCATTGATCAGGTGTTTAATCGAGCGATCGAGCTGTTTCGAAATCGATCAGTTCATTCGATGTTAATTGGACTCGCGAAATTCATCGGTTTGGCGCAAATCGAATTAATCACGCGTTAATTCTTGAAAACCAGGCGTCGATTCCTAATTTTTTTGTTTTGGTTTGGGAAGTTTTTGAGGGATAAGAATTTGTGTTTTTGTTTTTGGTTTGGTTTTTGTTTTCGAAGTTGAAAGACCTTCTTCACGGATTCCTTCCCCGCTCTCGGAGCTATGGCGGAAGATTTGTCAGAGCTTCAGATCGCAGGTCTCAAGGAGGCCTTCTCCGTTGCCGATGCAGAAGGAAAAGGTCAGTCATCTTTCTCTGCATGCTCTTGCCAATTGTTTTTTGCTTCCGTCTTTTCCAGTAGGTTCTCTCTTCACTCGCATGAATGCTTCTTTCGTTAGTTAAGTTTCTCTGGCCCCGGCGGCGATCTGTTATCTAGCGGGAGACCGTGGAGTAACCACGAGCTATTGCGAAGCTTTTAAAACAACACAAAACAAAACACAAAACCAAACAAGAAGAATTAAATTGTGCGTGTGTGAATGTATCTATTTTCTTTATATCTATCTGTGCGTATGTATATGGCAGGAAGTATTAGAAGAGAGGAAGTGTCGGCGGTAGTAAGAGCCTATTTGGCGAAACATAAAGAACCGGTCG
This sequence comes from Azolla pinnata, assembly GCA_037176905.1. Lineage (NCBI taxonomy): Eukaryota > Viridiplantae > Streptophyta > Polypodiopsida > Salviniales > Salviniaceae > Azolla > Azolla pinnata. Next base: position 9,757 of record JBBBWG010013013.1, read on the forward strand.
ATTTTCACGAGGCAATGAGGGCGATCGAGGCAGGCGCAAATGGAAAAATCGATTTTGCGGAGCTCTTGTCTATTGTGAGCATGCATCTGAAGAAGGTATGAATTCGCGCTTGTGCTAGGAACTTGATCAAAGTTTGGAAGATTTGTGAGGGGAGAAGAGAAGTCCTGTGATGGAAGCTGTAACTGTAAATCGAATGTAAAACGTTTCATGTATTTTATAGTAAGTGATGGAGCGTTCATTTGGTGAGGCGTTTTTGTGGTGATGTAAAATAAAGGTGAAGTGAGAGTGGAAGGAATATCAACCTTGTGTTTTCTGGTTTCAATAATCGTAGAAAGTGCAGAAATTTGAAAACAAATTCACGTATTCTCATACTTAAATTCCTCCGAACTAGATGGCATTCTGTTTTTTGGTTTCAATATTCATAGAAAATGCAAATTTTTTAACAACAAATTCATGTGTTCTTATACTTCAATTCCTCTGAACCAGATGGCATTGTGTTTTTTGGTTTCAATATTCTTAGATAATGCAAAATTTGTAACTACAAATTCATGTATTCTTCTTCTTAAATTCCTCTGAACCAGATGGCATTGTGCTTTTTGGTTTCAATATTCTTAGCAAATGCAAATTTTTTAACTACAAATTCATGTATGCTTATGCTTAAATTCCTCCGAACCAGATGGCATTTTTAGGTTTCAATTTTGCTTCTTCAAAAGATATTTAGGATCCTTGCAAGTTTGCATTAGCTAAACGACGAACGAACTGTACTTTAAATCAGCATGGCTAACAAAACTCCAGAGCTTTATATTTCTTAAGCATGTGAATAGCATCTACAGTCTCTAAGGTTCTGTCACTGCGTCCAGCTATCCTTTTCTTCTTTAGTCGATGTGAAGTATACCTAAAGACGATTTGTTAATTTTTATCACATACTGTCACTCAATCATGTTTGGCTAGGTCACATGCATGAGACATCTCATAATAAAAGTATATTATGTAGCATTCTTTTGATATCTCCACTTTGCTGCTTGAGTAGTATATTTACAAGATTCTATGTGCTGATGATGTTTTTCTTGCTCTGATTCAAAGGTAAAAGCTGGCACAGATTCTGGATCAACCCCTCTTTATGTCTTGTGCCGAAGATGGTTGAGGAACGATGTTCCAAAAACAGATCAGGTTAATTGCAGGATGGAGTGTTCACGTGTACTTGAATGCATGATAAGTTCAGCTATGTTGAGAATGGTCATATTATTACGTGTCCTTGAATTTTATGTCATGAAGATAGGATACTTAATTAGTCATTTTTTTCAGGCAATAATGCTTTTGGGTTTGATGGGCGTAGTTCACTACATTTCATATAGCGTGCACAAATTACATATCTTTGGAACATATCCATGAAGTCAGTCACTTTAAGGCATACATTACGTACCTGTGAGTCCCTGCTGAGGCTTAATGATGAATAAACTTTCTGTTTTTTTTTTTTGTCAGCCGACACTGCAGAATTTTGCAAAGCTTCTTCCTAAACCACTGCCATCTACTCTAGCAAATGGTGGCACAGAAAGAAATGAAAATGAAGCTGTTCTCAAGGTTTGTTAATTCTAGAAGCATTCAGTGGATTATTTGTTTCCCAACTCTTATTTGATCATTCTTATAGACCTATAGAGGAGATGATATTGCGAATCTAACGGAACAAGACCTGTTAGAAAACCATGTCAAACATTTCAAATTTGTGCGCAAAAGGTAAGTCCAAATAAAAGCTATGTTGTTTACTCACAATGTTTGTAACCCCTCTACCTACCATGTAGGAGCCATCTTATTTCATGCATGAAATATTTATCTTCTTCCTATAAAAATTAAAACTGCAGAGTTTAAATAATCACCCAGCGTTTTATAGTGTCAGGGAACTGAACACTAATGAATGCCTTCAATATGGACCTGGTATACTTCGCATGTGTTTCAGTTGTTGATAGATGCAGCACCGTTGAGAACACTATAATATTCTGCATTATGCTTTCAGATAACTATGGCGTTTAGGGCTTTTGCATCCTCCTTTGCAGTAGCAATATCGTTTCTTATGCTCATGATCTATGGTTTGATGTTCTGAAGGTTGCGGGATCGACAAAAGCAGAGGATAGAACGATACAAGATTCGCTTGGCTCTATTATTGCAGCCAGGTCCATACCAAGACAAAGTAGATACATAAAAATATGTAACTTTGTGAATGCTTTGCCCCTTTTTCCTTTTATTACAGGGTCTTGTACAATATCACACAATAATACCAATGACAAAATGTCGTTGGCATTGTTTTTTTCTTCACACTGCATTTGGAATCAGATTCTTTAAATGAGATCCTCAGATCTGTCTTCCAGATTAAGCACGGAAGCATAGGGAAGTTGCTTGTATAACAATGTTGGGACGAGTTTTTCAGTGTCTCGTCGATCGTGACATTGATTGACATCAAGGGAGACCAAACATCAAAGCTGGATTTGTGAAATGTTCTGATGCTACTACTGCAATAAAAACTGCGACATTTGCGAAGGCTCGGGAGTGATAAATTTATCATGGGCTGGTGATGGCCATTACAACATGTTGCAAGGACATGATCACTCATTATTCTATTGCCAAGTGGATGAGCAGATTAGCAATATTAGCAACTGTTGCACATAGTTGCTAATATTGCTACTGTTCTTGATTGCGACGTGAGAAGTTGTGTGGACATTTGTGCCTAACTGATCAACAGCGACTTCGTGAACATTATTGAGTTAGGATTAAAGGCTTTCATGAGAGTGTGTCATGAGAAATGTTAACCTTGTAATGTGAGAGCATTTTCAGAAAATCTAAGAGACAAGAGAGATTAGAATTCTCGGCTTTGATCTTATATACATGCTAATTTGTTTATAAGATCAAGGCTTAGAGGTGTTTTTGATGATAGTCCACTACCTACAATGCACCTTGCAAATGCTCATCAGATTATTCTCTCCTTTGGTGACAAAATCCCACGAGTCGGAACCACTGAATTGGAGCTAATCTTTGTCACAATTGCATTAAAACCTGATGAAAACACAAACATTGGGTTCAAATGCTTTGGTTTGCTTTGATGATGCACAATGCTGAGATTGTGTTGATCATGGAGCCTTCCAGGCGAAACCCAACCCTTATCCAAACCAGCATGCACCGTCGATTGCAACATTATTCATGATTTTAAGCCCTCGAACATGGAGCACTAGACCCATTCGGTTTTCCGGTCGCATGCAATTTGACCTCTGAAGCCGAACGTATAACATAATCAATCTGTCTGCCGATCTCTCGGCACTGTTGATCCACGATGGCTATATGGCAAATGATCCATTTCACGAGCCTCCATTTGCCTCCAATGACTAAAGCAAATCTCTCTTTCTCTCTCTCTCTCTCTCACACACACACAGACACATCTTGCTTGCTATGATCTCAAGTTGAATGTAGCTCGTTCTTGCATCATTTGATTTGATAATCGCCGGAAAAGATCGCCGGTTTCTTCCCACTTCCCTGCTTTGATAATCGCCGGAGAAAAGATCGACGATTCCTTTGATTATCCGCAGAAAGGACTGATCAGCGGCTTCTTCCCGCTGCCTTCCCCTTGATTCTCGTGGAGATCGATCATTTCTCCCCGCCTTTCCTTTCCCTGATTACGGCCAGAAACGATCGATCGGCGATTTCTTCCCGCCTTGCTTTCCTTGATCATGGCCAGGAGAGATCGATCCGCAGCGATTTCTCCGCTCCGATCCGCTCTTCGCTTGCTTTGGCGTTTGGAACGGAGGAGCGAAATCTTGTCGGATTCCGGCGATGTATGGTTGTGGTCGAAGAAGATGAGCATTTCTCTATGAGAAGAGATTTGGTGAGGGTATTCGCTGTGAATTCGCTGAACAAATTTCAAACCAGTTCCGAAGAAGGAAGCACAGCAAAACCAGTGGTTCGTCTGTGGATTCTGTGTGCTGAATCCGGGGGGATTCATGGGGCTCGGCAACCCTAATTCTGCTTTGCTTTCACAGGCATAGGGCAGCAGCAGCATGCGGGGATTCATGGGGCTCGGCAACCCTAATTTTGCTCGGGAACCCTAATTTTGCTTTGTTTTCACAGGCATAGGGAAGCGGAAGCGGAAGCAGCAGCAGCAGCAGCAGCAGAAGAAGAAGAAGAAGCCGTACCAGCAGCTGAAGAAGAAATCTTCTGCTCCAAGGCTGTTGATTCGGTCGAACGGAAGAGAATGTATGTACCTTCCCCACAGAAGCTGCTACGAGTTTCCCGGACTTGCAGGAAAGAGAAATAGCGAAGAAAGGAAGCTTGAGAGTCAATCGCAGTAAGGGAAGACAGAAGACCTGATCACATGAGCTTGCCACGCACTGACAAGTAGCTGGAAGGGAAAGTCCGGTTGCAGAAGAGCTCCACAGGGATCGGGAATCAGTAAGATAGGAAGAAGAAGAAGAAGAAGAAGAAGGAGGAGGAGGAGGAGGAGGAGGAGGAGGAGGAGGTAACAAGTTAACGTCAATCCTGATAAGGAAATACGAATAGC
>JBBBWG010013024.1:0-10062 GCA_037176905.1 Azolla pinnata
AGTAGTAGTAGTAGTAGTAGTAGTAGTAGTAATAAGAATAGACATTGGCTTGTATCATGCTGTTGATCCCCTAACTCTGACCTTCCTCCTCCTCCTAATGAATAAATAGGGCGATCAAGCGTCCATCGTCGGAGGAGCGATCGATTTCGTGAGGGAGCTCGAGCAGATACTGCGCGCGCTGAAGCAGGTGCGGCGCACGGATCCCAACGCGCGGGAGCCGGAGATGGGCGAACCATGGGAGGCGGGATCGGCGCACGAATCATCATCGGCCGATCGCATACGGGCGCGAATCGAGCGCAGCTGCGGCGGCGCCTTCGGCTCCCGCGACGTCGAGGTGAAGGTAACCGGACGTCTGGCCACGGTGAAGGTCGTGGCCCCGCGCACGCGCCATCGCCCGCTTCTTCTCCGCGTCCTCTCGGCGATCGAAGGCTCCCACACCTTCAGAGTCGTGGAGCTCCACGTGACCACGGTCGACGACAGTGTCCTCTACTATCTCCACCTTTCGGTCGGTATTACAACATTCGTCGGCTTGCGTTCGTCGGTGTCCTCGGAATCGGAGCGTTCTGTCTTCGTCTGATGTTTGGGTTTCGTTATGCGTTGCCAGGTGGACGAGCCGTGCGGACTGAGGCCGGGTACCGCTGCTACCAGATCGATCGAGAGCGTGGTCCGGCTTTGCACTTGAAAACTCCCCCCCCTAAACCCTAAACCCTAAACCCTAAACCCTAAACCCTAAACCCTAAACCCTAAACCCTAAACCCTAAACGCCTCTGGTTGCCGACTCGACCCTAAGACCTGGGATTTCGACGAGGATCGTGTCGAGAATGGTTCTTCTCGTCGAGTCGGCATCCTCGATCGATGGGCTTCTGTCTCCCTCTGGCCCCCATTTGCTCCCGCTGATTCGTTCCGGTGATCTACACGCCGAGGAAGTAACCGGCGTATAGAGGATCGGCATCAGCTCGATGAATCGGAGCTGTGCTATATACACCACGACACTATACACACTCTCACACCCACGCGCATGCATGCAATGCGATGCAGACGCCAGCCAAACATATGTAATGCTTTGTCTTTCGCTTCTCGCGAAACCCGGAAGGCTTCTCCGTTTCTGGGCGCGTTCTCCGCTGGAGCTGCCTGTCTTACGAGCCGGAAACGTTGGATCCGATTGAATCGAATGCAAGGTTCGATTCCGACGACCTGCAGCTCTCGATGGGGTGCAGATTCGGATCCGTTCCGATCGAATGCAGGGGCTCGATTCCCGATCCGTAGCTCTCGATGGGGTGCATGCATCTGATCCGCTCCGATCGACCGCAGGGCTCGGTTCCGATCTGCAGCTCTCGATGGGGTGCATGCATCTTGATCCACTGCGATCGAACGCGGAGGGACAACTCGGAACGGGATCGATTCGGTCCGATTCCAACCGAGCGCAAGAGGGGTTTTTGATCGGCAGATGCGAGTGGGATCATCGATGCAGGTCCGATCTGATCGAGAATGCGAGAGAGGGGTTTGATCTAGTATATATAGATCCGAGTGCAAAGGCGGCGGAGATCGAATATCAAGCTCGAGTGATGAAGACACTCACGGACTTGCCTCATCCCGAACCCTACTATGGACGGAAAGCCGTGAAATGGTTTGAGTAGCGCGGATCTATGCAGGTACAGCAACTCGGGCGCCAAGACCTTGAGCAAAAGCCATCTTTGGGGCTTTTGCAAATCTAACATATCCTTGTTCTCTACCCCCAGTACAAGAAGCTCCTTGCGATATACCATCGCTCTCCAAAAATCAGCTTGATTTTGGGGTCTTGAGCTTGGAAAATCCACTTTGCAGTACTTGAGACAAGTTTGCATACACATAATCAGAAGAGCTCCTCCAATTCCTTGACAACCAACGGCATTACGCATTGAACACCACTAACTAGACAGAATAACATACTTCTTTGTATAGTTCCAATAAATTTGTGTTCTCTCTTCTAACTAGTCACAATCGTTGAGCTCCGATTCGCAACACATTTCAATGGATCCTAATTTCCACAAAATACATAGCCAAACAGCCTGTTTATTGTTGAGCATACATACCCCGTCAAAAACTCCCCGAAATCGGCACTATGTATCGATCTCACCTGAAAGCCGTTCTTTGGCTCTTTTAGGACAACTTTGCAATTGTTGTCTCAAAGCTAATACCACTGCTTAGACCTATTCTAAGGCCTTCAGAGTTACTGTGCCTCTCCAGCACACGCTCTTTTCCCCGAAGTTGCAAGAAGAACCCTAGGATTCTTTTGTTTGTCTCGAGGCAACAAATTTGGTCGAAAGATGGTCTAATGATGAAGATTTCAATCACTCTCTCAGGAAAGAAAAAGATGAAGAAAGGAAGAGTAGTAATGGTTGTAATGTGTATGTCAAGCGGTGACCATGCATTAAAGCAAGGATGAGACCACAATTGCTATATAAGAACTGAACATCTTCCTGTTAATGGATCAGTGAACGAGTCCATCAACGACACTTATAGAAGGCTATGGTTGTCCATATGATTCGAAGCGACTCTATGAATTCTACAGCTTCAGACTTAGATCGAGACTTAGATTGCCGCTTTACCAGCATTAACATGGGGGATAAGCACATTCAGGGCCCAAAAATGTTCTATATGGATCAGTCACAGATCACTGAGTCAAAGAGTAAAGTCGGAGAAATATTTCAATAACTGTTAGATTATGTGTCACACAATTTAAGGAACATACACCAGAATTGTTTTAGAATCTATACCATGTTTCGGCATTGCTAATCATCAAAGAGGCATATAGATAGGATGAATCATGCCAAGGCTGTGACAGATCGAATTCACGAGTAAAGAAGGGCCAACCTCTCGACAGCAACTGCATCACTATCGATGCGATTGAAATCGGGTTTAGGTACAGTTCGAGTTGGACAGGGTGGCAAAGTCAAGCCAATATCATTCAAACAAAAGCTCACAGACTATTTGAGTGCTTTTCCATGTTTGGACACTCTTTAGCAGTGAAAACAAGATGGAAGCCTACATTTTGAGGCATACTCTTTTAGTAGGGTTGGTCTTTCGAGGGAAAGCAATTAAGTATGCAGAAAGAATGTAGGGAGACCCCATCATCAGGCAAAGCTCCATGACATCAAGACACAGACTGCATTAACTAAATCGGGACAAGTTTCAGCAATTGGGAGAAATCCCTCCGTGATGCATCCATCGATCATATGCTTGCTCACTTCCCAATCGCTGCTTTGAAGCAATACATGTAAGTTACAAAAGGAACCAACCTTACACAGAGTGTGTGGGCTACATGTAGATCAATGGCTTGTTAAGAGCAATGTCTTTGACAGCTTGAATGCTATGTATATCCCTTTGATGTGCCTACCTAGGCAGAGAAAATACACTCGCTTGGTTGGATTTCGGAGTATTCTTCCACGATTTGAGTTGAACATGGATGGATGTACAAGCTTTTTGCATGAAAAGATCCTTCACAACGAAGTTAACGGACCGATGTCTAAGAAAGAGTGATAGAAAGAGCAGTCAGAAAAGCCTCACCACTTCAGGGTCGCAGAATCGAAATCCTTCTCGCGCTTCTCCTTGTCTTTCTGGAACCAATCGCATATGATTCCGGCATTCAAGTCCTCGATTGCCTTCCCTTCTTGCTTCGAGATAACCCGTAGTAGATTCAGAGACGACACCTGCGAACATGGAAGGAACAAAAACATGCTCAAGCTTTTTTACCTGCATCACTTACAGATGATTTTCCATGCCCGTGTGTGGATATGGAATACATGTATTTTTTTACACATGAGCACTACAGAATGGAGAGTATAAGAAGTCAGACATAGCCAAAAGCTTAGACTGCATATTCTATACACACACACACAATTTCAATCATATTCTGTACACACATAATTTCAACCCACACATACATATATGTACATACAAAATCAATACAACCATAAACATGCGTGCAGGTACCACATACGCACACATTGTTACATACATACACAGAAATAGCGATGGAAATTCATGCACATACATGCATGAGTATGCCTGATCGCACGCATTACGCAGGCTCACATACAAATGCATGCCCATATGCTACAACACATGCCCATATGCAGAGACAACAAAAAACACACTTAAGTACACATATGCATGCATACACACAGACAAAATGCAAGCCCCATATGCTGCAAACACATGCCCATATGCAGAGACACACATACAAAATGCAAGCCCCATAAGCTGCAAACACATGCCCATATGCAGAGACACACATACAAAATGCATACCCATAAGCTGCAAACACATGCCCATATGCAGAGACACACATACAAAATGCAAGCCCCATATGCTGCAAGCACAAGCCCATATGCAGAGACACACATACACAATGCATACCCATGTGCTGCAAACACATGCCCATATGCAGAGACACACATACAAAATGCATAACCATATGCTGCAAACACATGCCCATATGCACAGACACACATACAAAATGCATACCCATATGCTGCAAACACATGCCCAAATGAAGAGACACACATACAAAATGCATGCCCATATGCTGCAAACATACTCACATCTGCATACTCACATGCACATACACATGCAGACCCCCCTTGGCAAACCACATACACATGCACCACTGCACATTCATACGCCATGCATGCACAACTAGAGGCATGCATACCTATGCAGGGAGGCACAGACATCTCCACATTCAGACATACACAGTGATACAGGAGAAGGCTCTTTCCATATTTCGTCAAAGAACAAGAGGGAGATGTGGGTGTTGTGTGTACCGTCAGCCTGCAGAGGAAGCGCTCGTGCATATCGAGGGTGGAGAGCTCGATGAGGCCGGCTTCTTCGAGGGTGAGGAAGGTCTGATCATCACCGCTGCTGGCTCTCACCATCACCATTCCTTTCCGGATCCTGCCGACCGGATGAGCATCTTTGATGCTTCGGGGGAGATGGGCGGAAGCAGAGGAGGGAGGGGGAGGAGCAGGGGGTCCAAAGGCACCACTAGCGCTGGTGGTGCGAGGGAGCAGAGCACCATTCCACATCCTCTTCTTCCTTTTGCTTGGCCACGAACTACACTACCATGTCTTCTTGGCGCTATGGTTTCCTATGAATGCACCCATGCATTCATAGGTATGTATGTGCATGTGCATGTGCATAGGTATGTATGTATGCATGCACGCATGTGTGTTTCGTTGCATGTATGCATTGGCATGTATGTATGTATGCATGCATGCGAAGAGAGGGGCATGAAGCTGGAGATTTAGGCACAATGGGCATGTGGGCGAATTTCCCCAGACAACAGGAAGCACAGGAAAGAAAACAGAGATCTTTCCATGGCCAAACCTTAACTAACAAGGATCAATGGAGGCAGGGGACTCCGTCGCTGTGCGTATCTTCTTTCACTTCGTTTCCTGTCCTCTTCTTCTCCCCTTTTTTTCTATCGCTCCTTTTTGTGCTGCATTCTTCCATTCCCCTTCGAGTTTCTTGTGCTTTTTCTTGTTCCTCTGGTTTCACCCCGCTCATTCATTCAGAAAGAAACCGCATTGGAGTGTTATAATATGTTTGAACGGTTGTGTGCTGGTCCGCAGAAACAGCCGAGGTTGAGGAACAAAAACGTTCTTCAAGGCCAAAGCAAGGACTTGGGGTTGCTTTTGGACGAGAAGAAGATCAGAAAGAGAAGGGTATGATTCATGTTTATGGATGCAATTTCATCTGTTGTGCTTAGACATCAAATATGTGTATGTGTGTGTGTGTGTGTGTGTGTGTGTATCAAGTATTTTGTATATGTGCATGTATGTATGCATTCGTGCTTGCATATGAAACGATGCATGCATGTAGGTATGTATATTAAATGATGTTTGTGTTTAGGTAGGTATGCATATTAAGCAATGTATCTGTGTGTATTAGGTGATGTTCTCACATATGCATTATGCACGTGAGCACTGTATATCACCATCTCTGCCATGATGTTATCATCGCATCCCAATGAGCTAAGCTATACCACACCGTATTAGATAAACATCCTCAGAACCCTCATTTGGAGTGGAAATGATTTGAAAAACGTTTCTTTGAGAAGCTCAGATTCAAAGCTATTTGTTTAGCTTAAATTCAAAAAGCCCCTTTACGATTCATAGTGTGAATGAAATAAAGGAGGCCAGAGAGTTGTAAACTCAAAACCTATTAACAAAAAAGCATATATATTATCTTCCTCTACACACATGTACTTGGAATCAAGTCAGGCCTTTATGCACGTGTAGTATTTTGTTTTGAAAAACAATTCAAGCATGATGCAGGCGAGCCTTATATGTCGCCGCTTGAGGCAAACATCGGATCATCTTCAAAACCCTAGATTCTCGAGGAATCTGAAGTCATGCAAGGTTAAGATAAAGCACAGTGACATTCATATTTCATCTATTCACAAAGTCAGGAGATTTATCGAATCCAATTTTGGCAATTTGTTTGAATTGCACATGTATGTTCCAGGCTTTGCAGATACACATTTGGAAAGGAACCTGCAAAGGTTATGAAGTGCTCCCAGACCCCCCATCCATAGTATTCAATGGATATGGTAAGGGAAAAAGATCTTTTATGAACATTAGGTTGATTGAGGTGTAGCAATGGTTTGATGTACATGTATGCCAATGCATATAAATAGTACATGCCCATTCTTTGATACCTCTAAACTCACACATGCTTATCTAGATCTTTACCAATATGCTCATGCCTATAAATATGCTACTAGTATAGACATAAATAAAAAGCAGCACATATACATATGCACATTTACATACAGATTCAATGCCAGACACATGTACGTACATATATGCATGCATGCATACATACATACATACATGCATACATACATACATACAGACATACATACATATCTATATCTATATCTATATATCTGCATACACGCATGTACACATACATATATATGGATTGATATGACCGATGTGTGTCACAGAAATTGGTTCAACATACACCACTCAACTTAGGATCCTCAATGTCAGCACATTGACCCAGAGAATCAGGTTATCTTCTAATTAAACTTTGGACACTAAATGTATAACAACTTGGGAATTTCCTTCTCAACTTAAAATGCTGCGAAAATTTCAGGGTTATGCTTCCAAAATCAGATTGTTTTCATATATCTAGTGGCGCTACTTGTCTTCAAGGAGCAGTTTTGGCACCTGGGAAATCATGCAAGTTTTTTGTTGTATTTTCGTGCAATTCAAAAGAGGGTGTGGAAGATTTCACCACTATAAGGTGTGAAATGTGTGCTGTTACTTTGCATTTGATTGCCAAAAATCCCTTCCCTTGGGTTGAACTGCCTTCTACTGTCAATATAGGACCTTGTTTAGTCGGTCATCGCGTCCCTTATCTTCTTTCAGTGCTAAGCAATGGAGCTGAAGGCAGATATAGGATCGTTACAGACAAGGGACTTTCTTCAGCCTCCAGGCAGAATATATTGAAAGAACCTGATTTTCTTGTATATCCAAATCAATTCAGTCTGCGAAAGGATGAATCGAGAAATGTTCTTGTTCTTTTTGTGCCATCATCCCCTGGCAAATTCGTACTTGAGTTAAAGCTCGTCACTTATTGTGGCGCTGAGTGGAGGACAGAGATCATAGGATATGGTGTGAATTTTGCCCTTGGTATTGAAGATGTAGCAGGTAAGCAATTTGGGTCTAGCCAGGAATGGATAGAGCTATGGTTTGGTCATGCAACGATATCAAGTATGGATGCACACAGAACAATTTTAATCAAGAATCCGATGCCAATTCCTGTGCATTACCACTGCAGAATAGAAGATGATGACATGAAGCTTCAATCTGGACGAAAGACATCTTCCAAGCCCTTGAAGTCAGCCTTTCTTGTTAATCCGGATGTTGGTATGATTGAGCCTGAATCAGAGATACTGGTCACATTTACCTTCACTCCATATGAGGCAGCATTATGCAGACAACAAGCGTCCTTTTATATTGATACTAGAGCATCCTTTCCTTTAGAGACAGATTTGATGAAACAACTGGAATGTATCATGGGATACTCGGAGTGCAAACTGGGAACCAGAATTGATGATGAGAGCAGTAAAGATGAAATTGAAGAATTTAATGGAGGAAGACGTGATACAGGTGTAGATAATGCAGGCCATATCAGGAAAGTAGCAGAATTCAGACTGTCTGGAGTTGGAGAGCCATTACAAGTCGAGCTTGTACCTCCACTACTTCATTGGCCAGACGTTATTCAACAAGGGCAATCACATACAGCGAATGTCACACTGAAGAACAACAGCTGCGTTGAGTCCTTCTTCTCCTGGATTTTGTTGGATACACCAAATGCCATAAACACCAACTGCAATCATTTTTCAATAACTCCTTTAGAAGGTCGGATAAATCCCATGGATAAGGTGGAGATAAAAATTTGTTTGATTGCAAGGACCATTGGCAGACTACAAGAAAAGCTTACTTGTGAAATTACGGGAGGCCCTCGATTAGTTCTGCATATTGAAGGCTCAATACGGGGCCCTTGGATTCAGCTCTCCCCATCTCTGCTTGATTTTGGAACCGTTCAGGTGTATGTCCTTAGGCAAAATAACAAGGAATCAAGTTGATGCTTTCATGTCTTTGTCTTTATTGCACTGAATTGAAATTCAGGACAAATCAAAAACATTCCGATATTGAGCACTGAGGTTTTTTTGTGCTAGGTTGGCAAAGATTCTTTGTTGGATCTGACATTAACCAATAGGAGCCTGTCTCCTGTTTGTTTCAAGCTTTCTGTAACTCCCATTCGACAGAGAATCAATTGTCCAGATAACAGAAAAGTGGTAGAAGTTCATTCTAATGTCCAAGAAAGACTACCAGTAAATGCTAAGGTTGTTACTAACTTCTGCGAGAGTTATCCATCAAGAATTAATGATAATATTTCAGGTGATCATAGCAATCCAGAACTCCTGGTTTATCCTCAAGAGGAAACAATTCCTCCAAAAAGCTCAGTCAATGTGCAAGTGAAATTTAGCCCAGCACATTGTGGACAACATAGATGGGCAATTACTTGTGAAGTTGCTGGTGGAAAAGTTCCTCAAGAATATGCAGTAGTTAAAACCTTTGCAGCAGCCCCTGATGCTAACTTAATGCCCTCCAGTTTTGATTTTGGTATTGTATACTTGGGTATACCTGTACAGAGAACAACATGCATAAAAAATTTGTCCAAGTTACCTGGACATTTCCAATGGTCAAAAGAGGAGATTGATGACAGTTCCTCTTTCGCACTGGACTGCCAGCCCCAGGAAGGAGTATTGTCCCCTCATGACATAAAAGAGATAAGCGTTAGTCTGACACCTAAGAATCTTGGTGAAAACAAATATATTGCACGGTGCAACATCTTGGGGATGCTGCATCCTCTGGAATTGCATATTCGATTGTATGTTATGGATATATCTTGCAGCTATTATGTTGACAGACCTTTGCGCTTTTGCGATACACATCCTCATACAACCTCGATAGATAGAACAAGGCTCCCAACTCTTGATTTCGGGAAGAGATGCTCCCTAGGAAGGATATATTGCTTATGGGTGGCAGTGCAAAATGAAAGTGGTCTCCCTGGGATGATCCGTGTTTCCGTAACCAAGCATGATGCAAGGCCTTTTTTGTCACACAAACAGTTTATGGAGCTGACAAACATGTGTCTCAATCGTGATATGAAAACTGCTGGAGGTCTTGGTGACACTCGTGAGAATTCGATGCACTATTTTTCTACTTACGATGGGTGTGCTATGGCTCAGAAAAAGCTTTGGTCATCGACATGTGCGAAAGCAGGGCAGGGACTTGCTGTATTACTATCTTCTTATGAAGGACGTATTGAAGCCTGGAAATCATGGTACTGTCAAGTAGTTTGCTTTGCTTGTATGCCAGGAGCTTATTGCGACATTCTGCGTTTCAAGGTTAGATATCTCTCGTGTCTTCCTGAACTTAATCAAGATGTATTTTTGTGGGGGTAATCTGATATCCTTATATGGTCTGTTGACAGGTTGGC
>JBBBWG010013046.1:0-19046 GCA_037176905.1 Azolla pinnata
GCATCAGCATCAGCATCAGCATCAGCATCAGCATCAGCATCAGCATCAGCATCAGCATCAGCATCAGCATCAGCATCAGCCGTGATCGGGATCGAGGCCGGGGAAGCAGAGGATGCGGCGGCAGCTGACGAGGATGAAGGCGGTGAAGGTGAGGAGGGTGGCGAGGACGAGGGTGGGGTACGCGGCGCGGTAGAGGCACGACAGCACATTGGCATGGTCACCACCATCACCACCATCACCACCATCACCATCATCAACATAACCAGCATCAGCATCATCACCATAGCCATCAGCATCAGCACCATCAGCACCATCATCACCATCAGCACCATCACCATGAGGACGATGATGATGGTGATGATGGTGGCGATGGTGGCGATGGTGAAGAAGCTGCTGCTTCCTGCGCAGGATGAGGCGATCGAGGCGCTCCGCGTGGCGCCTGTTCTTGTCGAGCTCGAGCTTGAGCAGGGCGATCTTGAGCAGCATGTGGAGCACGGCCATGATGATGGCGGCCGCGGCGATGGCGGCGAGCGTGAAGGGCAGCCACCAGTTGGCGCAGCGCAGCGCCGATCCCTGCGCCACCGACGTCAGGATCACGCCCTGGAACACCAGGTAGAAGCCGATGAGCTCGTTCGTCTTCGCCTGCTGCCGCTCGATCCGCGTCTCCTGCCTCGCGTTGATCTCCGCCAGCGCCTCCCGCTCCTTCTCCTTCTGCTGCAGCAGCTGCAGCGGCGGCGGCGGCGGCGCAGAGGCGGCGGAAGCTGCTGCCATGGCGGCGATGGCGGCGCCAGGAGGAAGGAGGAGGGCGGAAGAAGAAGAGGAAACTGCTGCTGTAGCAGCAGCAGGAGCAGACGCAAAAGCTGCAGCTGGAGAAGAAGAAGAAGCTTGGCGGTAGTGGAAGCCATGGCTGAGCTCGCCCATCTCCACGTCTCCTCCTCCTCCGTGCAGCATCTCCACTGCCTCTTTCTGCGCCCTCAAAACCCTAGAAAAACCCTAGACAAACCCTACAGAAACCCTAAAAGCCCTCCACGCCCTCTGTGTGTCGCTCTTCTTTCCCTGCACGCACTTCTCCTCCTGATCCCATGGCTCGTTCATCGTTCTCTCTCTCCCTCTCTCCGTCTCTGCCTCCCTATCTGTTCCTGCACCCAAAACCCTAAAACCCTGGAAACCCTAAAACCCTGCAAAACCCTAAAAACCTGCGAAACCCTAAAAACCTGAAAACCCTAAAAACCTGGAAACCCTGAAGACCTGCAAAACCCTAAAACCTGGAAACCCTGAAGACCTGGAAACCCTAAAACCCTAAACCCTCTGCTGTCTTGCTCTCATCTCCCTGCGCACTCTACTCCTGATCCCATGGCTCTTTGATCTCCTCTCTCTCTCTCTCTCTCTTTGTCTCTGTCTCTCTCTCTCTCTCTCTGGCTTCTGCCTCCCTTCCCTTATCCTCTTAGATCTTTCTGGTCCGCCATCTCCTCTGCTCAACTTAGATCTACAAAAAGGCTGTTTGACTGAGTTGCAGAAGAGGAGAGTTTTCTCTCTTCTTCCTTTTTTTACACAGCAATCTTTTCAGGTCAAGTCAAGTCACATTCATGGGACCCTGAGTCCAATCCACATCGATCGATCGATCGATCATGACCATCTTGTGGATTGTAAATAAATCTGCACAAAATAAATCCGTGGATCGATCACGACCATCAGAGCCCAAAACAAATCTGCACGATTCTCATTAGAATGACTCGATCGGTCTATAGTGGTTCTGTTCGGGAGACAGTGCAGACATCCGCAGCTAGCCATCAAGAACCGATCCGACCGACCGATCGATCAGCTGGTCGGGGCCATCTGTAGACTATGAATCGATCATCGGAGCCGAGACTGATTCTGCTCGATTCATGTACCAAGTAGTCAATCGGCCGAAGGGTTCTGTCCGGGAGACGATGCGAACAATCGGCAGCTGGCGATCGCATGGATCTCTCCACCAACGTGTTTGGATGTTAAAACTCAAGGTTTCCCATATTTTTCTGAAACTTGCTCCAAGATTCGTAAGTCAGTTTCTCAATCAATCTTGCACTTTAATCAACTAATCGGCCCAAGGGCATAGTTTCATGATTACTCGAACAATAAATCGACCAAGCGCATAGTCAGACGATCGCGATTTGCCGGATCAGCTATAGCTTCCGCGAGTTGTGTCCATTTTATGGGCTTTGGCTCATCGGTTATCGATTCATGATAATGGACACGAACAAGTAGCTTCTGAAACATGTGGGTGATCAATCCGATAGTAGGCAAGCGAAACATTTGCTTCCAAACACCCCAAGGACAGTCACTTTTGCCAAATCTACAAACGCGATCGAAGAAACGCATGCGACGACGACGATGCTAATGCTGATGATGGGCTCTTCATCGAGCGCTGAAGCAGCTCACTGTTGATGGCTGCTTCTGGGAGATTCGCGCCTTCTCTCCGATCAGATTAGATGAGATCGGTGAGGCTCCGAGCAGAAGGCAAAAACGGGAATGCCAGATTCATGGCCCATGCAAATCTCGATCAGATCGTTGTTTTTTGCTAGAATTGTTAACAAAACAGTGTTTGCAAGTTTTATCCGGAAGAAGAAGAAGAAGAAGAAGAAGAAGAAGAAAGAAGAAGAAGTTTTGATCCTTTGCCGTCCGAATGAATGAGAAAATCTTAGGGTTACAGGCTGCAAATTTCGCGAACATTTCTATTCTGAATTGCTGATCGCCATCGCTGTTCAGGAGTCAAGGAGCTTGGGAAGGAAGGAAGGCAAGCAAGCAGGCAGGCAGGCAGGCAGGCAGGAACAATGGTGGTCTGTGATATTACAGTCAATTACGATGGTGCCTCTCATCGCGTTGATTTCGACACAGACCATGAGTTTGATGTAAGGCTCTTCCCATTTTTGCTTCATATCCTTCTTCTTCTCCTCCTGTTCAACATGTCTTCGTTCTCATCCCATCGATTTCTCATGTTTTTCTTCTTCTTCTTCTTCTTCTTCTTCAGTTCAACATGTCGTTGGTTTCATCTCTTGGATTTCTTATATTTTGCGTCTGCTTCTGCTTCTTCTGCTCAGCGTGTCTTCGATTTCTTGTGTTTTACTTGTTTGACAAAGTTTGTTAATCATCCCTTCGATTTGTTATGTTTTTCTGCTTCTTCCTTTTTCAGGTTCTCAAATTTCAAGTTTTCTCACTTACCATGGTTTCTCCGGAGAATCAGACGGTGAGTTCCTGAGAGTTTTTCTAGCGTCACGACTTTGAAATGCAGATCGATCTCTTAAATTGCAATTGACACGAACAAACATATTGGATATTGGAAACGGATTGACATCTTGCACTGCGAATGGAAAATTCTCATACTTCGGACTATCTATTGTTGTTGATTTGAAGTGTTGAAATGCATCAGCAAAACATACAAAAATTACTGTGGAAAATCACGACCCCTTCACATGTCAATGGCCTTCAGACAGCATACAATCCCCAGAAGAAGCTAGGGACCTTAACGTTTTGGTCTATTTCATCTTGTTAAGTGCAAAACGAAACGGATTGATCAGGCCTCGTCCAAAAGCAAAGTCGATATACTGTGGAAAATCACAACCCCTTCACATGTCAATAGCCTTCAGACAGCTTACAATCTCCAGAAGAAGCTAGGGATCTTAAGGTTTTGGTCTATTTCATCTTGTTTAGTGCGGAACGAAATGGATTGATCAGGCCTGTTCCAAAAGCAAAGTCGATATACAGCTTAGTTTAACTTTTTACAATTTGCATGAAATGGAAATGCACTACTACTTTGTGCATGTGGAAATCGTTACTTTCAGTTCGATTGATTGGCCATCATTTAACATCGTGTGGAATGTTTCACACCATTCCTAATGCAGTTCTTTGATGCTTCAAACTTGCTGGTTGAAAGTGAGTCGGATCTTCTTATGAGACTTTCATCAGAAAATCACACATTAACGGTTACATTGGTAGAAAGAGTGGAGGAAAGTGCGTCTCCTCGCACCCGTGCAGAGCTTGAAAAAGCTGATGAGGCATTTGCTAAATTGTTGCAGGTAAGGTTCCAAATTTTCCAATGCATCGATGTTTTTACGTAGGCTTCCTATAGCCATTCTGTTTGCATGTGGCGAGTTATAGAAGTTGATCCTTTGAAAATGATCATACAGAAAAACCACCAAGGGACAAAATATGCATATGCCTGAATCCACGTACATAGTTCTGGGATTCGGACCGTAGTACAGGGCCATGGGTTTATGACTGTAGTACATAAAGTTCTAGTTATGCAAATCAAGGTGCCATGAGCTCATAACCAATAACTATTTAGAATTGGTTTAAGAAGTGACGAACTAGGGCTTAGGTGGCTATAGGATCTTTTGCTATCTCCAATATTGGTGCTCAGTATTGGTGTTCATTGTGATTCGTGTAGATTCATCAAGTGTTGTAAGATCTAACGACTCTGTATGAGTATCAACTTCATTAATTAGGAAAAATTTCAACTTACAGCTGACGTTTGGTATCTAGTTAAAACTAAAAGTCTAGTAACTCGTTGTGAGGATATGGAAAACGTATGGTATGATAATTGAAACAAGTTCTCTCACATCTGTAGGATATCAGATTTGACTGGTGATAACAATGTTAAAATTCTTGAATAAACAGGCTGAGGAAGATGCCATTTTTCTACAGCAGCAGCCAGATTTGGATGGCAAACAACAATTTTCTACAAGAATAGAAGGACACATTAGTCAAGTGTTAATGGTGTGCCTAAGAAATATATGCTTGTGATAATTAAGCTGTGTGTATTCATTACTACTCCATATGTACATCACCCTCACGTACATTTCATATTGAATATTAGTATGAAGATCGACAACGCCAGGAGAAAGCTCGTGCTACTGTGCGATTGACAGAACTTGAGGAAGAAGCAATTATCGTTCTGGCTAAGGTGAAATGCAAACGGCTTTCCCTGTGTGGAAAGGAGAATCTGAAACCATTATTTAGCTTTGATTGAATGACGTTTGATCCCTTTTTGAATAAAGTATTTTTCTTATGATCTTAGGAGGGAAAGAGAAATCCTAAGCAGGAGGAGGTTGAGCATCAAACACTTTTTCAGCTCCTCATGTGGTTCAAGAAATCCTTCAGGTGTTTAACTATATGATGTAGAGCTCAAAGATGTAGAGCTCAAAGATGTAGAGCTCAGGTGTTTCAAAGATGTAGAGCCAAAAAATAGCCAGCGCTCAATTCCTTTCTCCCTGAAAATAAAGATTTTTTTGGGAAATATAAATAACTTTAATGGAAAGAATGCAAGATTAATACACTTCGTTAGCTAAATGAATCATCAAGGGACAAGGTTTTTGAAGCATTTTAGAAAAGATAAATAATTATTTGTTACCTGTACATAAAACGTCCAACTTCATAAAAAACCAAACGGCTGCTGAGGTTACTAACTAATAGGAAATTTAATATAGATGGGTAAATGCAGCACCATGTGTATATTGTGGAGCAGAAACAATGCATGTTGGAATGGGTACACCAAATTCTGCAGAACTTCAGTATGGAGCAAATCGGGTTGAACTATACAGGTTTGATTAATTTCATCGAGTTTTGATTTTATGCCATTTCCTGATGAATACATTCTTTCATTTTTGCTTTCTGCCTTGTAGATGCAAAATGTGTATTAACATCACTCGCTTTCCTCGGTATAATGATCCATTAAAGGTAAACACACTTTTCTTTATGGCCATAAAAAGCTTGATTAATCATCAATATCCTCTGGCATTTTTTTCAGTTACTGGAGACTAGGGCTGGTCGTTGTGGAGAATGGGCTAACTGTTTCACGCTTTATTGTAGAGCATTTGGCTATGATGCACGTCTGGTTAGTTGATGTACATATCAGAGGCTTTGATTAACATTTAGGACCTTCCGTGTTTCCTATCCATATGAGCAAAGAATGCTACATTGATTTTAATAGAAATCATGTGATATGCACATTTGAATAAACATTACTTTTCTTCAGGTTTTAGACTTCACAGATCATGTATGGACGGAGTGTTTTTCAAGTCATCTTGGGAGGTAGAACATTTACACTCGAAATATGACAATAAAAGGTTGGGGTTTAGAATATAGAATTGACTTAGGAAGCATTGAAGGATTTGCATTTCGTTAAGGAGGCACCTGCTTATTTTGACATTAAGGATGGTTCATTATATCTTTTAAACTCTGTAAAAGTTTTTCCTGCTTTACAGGTGGATACATTTAGATCCATGTGAGGGCTCATTTGACAAGCCGTTGCTATATGAAGACGGGTAATCTTCTTCCCTGGGACACTGATAATTAACTTACTGGAAGACTCTCATTGTGATTCCTCCTCTATTAGATGGGGAAAGAAGTTGAACTACTTGATTGCTATATCTAAAGATGGTGTATATGATGTTACTCGGCGATATACTAGAAACTGGAAAGAGGTATTTTTTCTAACCAATTATAGACATGGAGACTGTATAGATCTGACAACATAGTATCTATGTGAGCATCTTTTTTAGAACTGGAAACATGGTATATACACTGAGCTTTTTTGTTAGAATGCATATCTAATTAATACTATAATGTTCATATATACTGTCTTACAGATACAATGGTTATTTTGATATAATTACAAGGTACTGCGTCGGAGAAATATTACTCGGGAAGAAAATGTTGGGGCAGTACTTTCTAGCATGAGTTCTCGTCTGAGGAGCAGTTTTTCCTATGATTACATTTTGCTGCTGAGAGCACGTGATGAGAAGGAAGCTAGAGAGCTTGACCTGTGCCATCAGGCTCATGATATATCTGTAAATTTACCTGGTAGATTGACTGGGAGTGAGGAGTGGCGCAAAGCACGGGGTGAATTTGGAAGCTCAAGCTCACATGGTCCAGAACTTAATGCTAGCCCAAAAAGACCATGTGTAGATAATCATGTGAGCAGAGTCTTTAAAGCACTTGGATTTTTAAGTCCGTATTGTGAGAGCCTTTCCTCAGCAAATGCATCATCAGATGACATTCTTAGAATTTTGCTGGACATTCTCAAACGGATCAAGGAGATTCCTTATAGAACACGAGCTACAAGGGTGATAATGCAATCACCTGCATCCCTTGTACTGAATGCCTCTAATACTGATGTGATGGAGCAGTTATTTCATGAGTTGGCCCTGAATTTGAGTTGTAACATTGACAGCAAGGAAATTTCTGTTTCTTCCACAGACCTTATTGATACAGCATTAACTCTGCCTGTTATCATTGAACATCTGAATACCATGGTAGAAGCTATCAAAAATCCCCGTCGAACTGATATCATTTTAAAGCGGCTAGCATTCTTGGCTAAAAATGAAAGACTTTGTGGTGCATGGACGCAAGCGAGTGGAGAGGAGTTGCCTTCAGGCATTGTATGTTTCCCCTCAACACAGCTGTTATTCTATTTAGAATTGAAACTATGAATGATGCCTGTACTTTGTCATATATGCATGTTTTACAGGCTACTTCAGCATTTGATGGCCTGCAACATACAAAATGGGAAGAACCAAATGGAGCGAAAGGTAAAGTGCTACAGCTTCATGCATTTTTCTTGTCAAGTTTAGGAGGCTGAGGCAGTGGATTGATCTGTGATAGTAGAATGTTTATCTACAGTTATGGAAACTTACATACGTCAATTATCTTGATCTCAGTGAAGATGGAGAGGCCATGTCACTAGGATGTTAATAAATTATGGCTCTAAATTTAAATAGAAATCAAAGTGCTGTAATTTTTGTAGATTGATCTTACACCTATTCTGCAACTGGAGATGAACCAAGCAATTCCCTGGTACTTCTAAAAACTGATTCTGGAAATCTGATATAAAAGGAGTTATATTATAGGCTTCTAAGAATAAATTGAAAGAGGGCCGAAACCATCCAAAGCAAGCCTATTTTTCTGATTAGTTGGGATATTTCTTCTTTCAAATACGAAATACCTGTTTTCATTGCAAACCAATTGCAAGGAATGTTTTTCCTATATTTAGGAGAAGTTGAATAAGATAGCTGGTCTTCCATTGTTGTTCAACAGTTTATGGACCAGATTACTATCTTGACGATTTATTTGTTTAGTTTTTCTACATGAAGAGGAAGTGAAATGATCTGTTTTATGGTAGAAATTTGGAAGGGAAAGGAAAATCATAGTAACTAATTAGTCATATACGTCCTGTCCTCTTCAATGGTCCCTTGTTATTAGACTGAGCTGTCTAATGTTGGACTGATTCCTTGTTACTTACTAGACTGCTTTAATTCCTTAAATTGATTTTGGATTGATCTTCACGACTCTAAATAACTGGATGTTCTTATAATATGTATTCATTTATGCAACAAAATAGTAGCAATTTAAATGCATCTGATACTTATTTCAGTGATTGGCAGGAAGCTGGTTAATATATTATCTGTCATCCAACAGTGATGCTGAGGCGGTGTTTTATGAACTTGTGGCTGCTAATGATGCTCCTGAACGTGATCCAAAAAATTGGTATACGAATGTTTTCTGTAAATATAATTAGATGGATTGTTGACGCCAATACGATTTGCGCATAAAAGGGTTTTGGAGGGAAGCAATGATGGTGGGAGCACATGGAGGGAACTTGATGCACGCAATTCAGAAGTTTTCAGTGAGCGCTTTGAAAGAAGAACCTTCGAAATTGCCACACAAAGAAGATTTGTATGCAATGCCTTCAGGTATCTTTAGTGTCACACTACACTTAGACAAGAAGAAAAAAGCATGCTTTGAAATACTGTTCATAATTTCTTCATCACCCAGTTTGCGTTTAAATCTCCAACGATTCTACTTTCAGATTCCGATTTTTGGCTGTTCGGGATTCATCATCGCAATCACGACTCCAACTATCCTGCGTTGATTTCTTCTCAGTAAAATAATGAAAGGATGGCCTCACATACTATATTCATCTGGAGCTGTAGAACTTGATCACATCAAGAATGGCAGTGTAATAATAATAAAAGCTTAACTCATTGTGCCCCACACTTTCTGTAATCTTGACTTATTCCCGTTGTAACAATCCTCAATATTTGGAGCATGCAATCTTCAACAATCCGCTTGGCTGATTAATCGAGACAAAGTAAAGATGCTGTTTGTCATTTCCACTAATTTGCTTGCAATCTAATCTGTGTTCCGGAAAATCTCAAATCCATCAGGGTTATTTATGATTTATGTTTCCATGATACAGGGGCCTAACCCTGTTGTCCAAGTACTACGCGTACTTCATCAGGATTGGGGGTAAGCATGTTTCTAACTACGTCGGAAGTAATTTTCCTTCGATTGATGCTAGAGAATGCTTGTAAACTAGTGATTCCTTGGAATGCTGCATGGAATCCCCATTTGAAGCTATTCCAGAAATGCATTGGTTCTGTGCTAGTTTATTTTCATTAGTAGAAAGCCAAAATAGCTTCCTAACGTATTAGCCAAGATGATAATGTTTTCAGGTCTCAAACAAGGATAGGAGTAAGTGTGGTGTTCACTTAAGGAAGGATAGATATATTAAGATATTTTAAGAGGCTAAAATGACCTATACAGCGGAAATATGCATAGTCTATATGAGTAAGGAAGCTGCAAATAGCAAATCACAACATATTTTAACTCATTTGCACCCCCTTTATAATAATGACTGACCATCTTTATCAATTAACTCAATTTTCCTTCGTTCCTGGTGATCAAGTACTGTGCCATTTTTTCTTTGCAATGGATTTCTTGGCTTTAGTGGGAGAGCTTCTTCATCCATGTATATTTCATCACTCTTGCTGTGGACCACTAAAAGCTTCTAATTCTATTTGTCTCTTGTATATAGAAGTTATTATCTTTTCTGTTTTCATAAACCGAATGATAAAAGGCTTAGTCATAGAGATTTTTAGAATCTCTGTTTTGTGGGCTTTCTTTCTTCAGTCCACCCAATGGCTAATGTTTGACTTCTTTCTCTGTCTTGACTTCCTCAATCAATGGAACAACAGACTTTAAGGTTTTGGCCATGTTTGCATTCTATTTCCAGCATGTATTTCAATTTACTTAATGATGACTCTCTAGATGAACTTTCATGGCTTTCCCTTGGTTGATGATAGCTCTTCCTTGAATACTGTATGCATTTTCCTCTTTAATCTTAGAATTTACAGAGAGCTCGTAATGTAGTTTCTTAAAGAGTTTTAGCAGTTCTATCTTTGTCAAGGCATGCCCTTCTAATTTTTGTTTTTTTAACTTCATCTTGTATATCAATCGGTTAACCTAAGCACTATCTATTTTATCTCCTTGTGCATCCCCTTTTTCATGGTTCTTTCCATCTCATCTCTTCACAATGGTTAGCCTCTTGAGTAAGCAAAAGGTGACCTTCAGCATCTAAAGGACTCGGCCGTTTAGGTGCCTCGCGTATTTTTTGTGCACCAATCGGGGGTGTCGTCCTTTCCTTGGAAAGTATCTGTGTGGATGTTTCATGGACCTTTGCCTATTTCATAGCTGTCAATAGCCATATCTCTTTATTTGCTTTCCATTTTGTTTTAAATCCATGAGTCTGAAGGTATTCTGGTTGAGACTAGTGCAAGAAGGGGGGTGTGTAGAGTAGAAGCATAAAGGAATGGGATGTTTAGGGCAAAGAGTACACAATGCTATAGGTACAAATGACCATGAAGACCATAGAACCGTTTAACCAGAATTGAACATAAATTTTGAGATACACACCATCAGTTCATGACTAATGTGTGTAGTCTTAGAAAACAAACTAAGATCAAGCTATGAATTGTTGGATACGGTACCTTCACTATGATACTATTTTCTGCCTTCATCTCTTTTCTGATCAGAACACTATGGACAGGTATAATCATGGACCTTGGCCTATGATACTATTTCTAATGGAAGCTATAAAATCTCTTTTACAATACAGTATCGTGCACAAATGTGTGTCCATCCTACTCCGAGTAGGCACATGTATGATGTCAAGTTCCGAATGTTGGATACCGTAGTATACGTAGCTTCGTTGAAGAATCAAAACCATTTTCTCTTTTCAGAAAACATTTACAGAGATTTAAATAGAATGACCATAATTACAAGAGGGCAAGAGATCTGTTTGGTCAGGTATTGAGAAATTTGAGAGTCCTATACACTTGCATGCTAACGCCTTCTGACGGAAACCATCGGTGTAGAACGAAGGCAAGACCAACTACTACCACTGTCACTCCTTGCAGAAGGAGTTCCTGTCCTAGAGACGTATGGGCTTTCAATAATCATATGTCCTTCGACAAATTCAGGATATGTTACAAACATCTCTTTTAGACCTGAAGAAGCCGGATGTTAGAACTCTTTAGCTGAAAATTCATGTAGAAACTTAAAACCAGCAATCCTACCTACCACCACTCAGCATAAAGATATTTTCCACGCCTTTCTCTACAAATAAGTTTCCGGTGCTCTGCATACAATGAGCAGATGCAGATGAGTTCAAGGGGTTTCCTGTAAATATCTTTGACGACGAACTTTATGGCAAGTTTTCAATGATAAAAAGGTTTGATCATCTTTGAAATTCATCATATTTTCTACATAACTCGCTTAGTGCTGATAATAATTAAGATGCAACCAGCTAAAATGGAGACATGTGACTGTGTATCAAAAGAACAGATGAATAAGAGCAGGTCATAACTCTACATTCCACCAGATACTGTACAGTGAATACAGCATACAGCAATAAGCAACAGCTTGTGTCAGGATGAGAAGAAATCTCGAGAAGAATCTTAACAGGCACACAGAGAGATGTCTTAATGTCTCTACAAGGCCAACATTAACCATGAGACTCGACAGGAGATCCAGACTGAGTATTGTCCTTTGCGTGTAAGTTATAAGATTTGCATTGCGCAAGCAGCTTAAATTTCACCCTGCTACATAAATTACAATATTTAAAAACAATATCAAGTATACCTGTGCTGAGATCTCGTTCTCGTCATAGAACACCATGACCTTCTTTGGCTCTTGGTTGATCTATAATGACATCCAAACCCTGTTTCTTGATTTATGAAACACGGAAGCAAGTCTATTATGATTCTCATGCAAAGCAAGTGAAAGGGCCTTACATAATCACGTATTTCAGGTGGAAAAATATTTATGGATCTCTTCAACGATGGAGCTGGAAATGAGATTGCTGAGGGGAAAACAGAAAGATAAATCACATGAACATTCATTTAAACTGAGAGCGCATTCATGAATTTCGTCCAATTTATACCATTTTTTAGGTGACAAATATTGAAGGCATCATGATCTCTAACGTCAAGAATGAGGCACTCCACTTCTCCCTGCAAAGGAACTTCTGCAGGGGCTTCAAACAGTGGCATTGCATTTCTTGTAAGAGTGCACGTACATAATTGTTTTACGGGAAGTTGAGGATGCTTTCAACAGAACAAAGTTTTCCACTGAGCATTTTTATAGACGACCCATTTACAGACGCTCAAGTAAGTGACATATCCTTTCCTATGTCATCTCTACTAATCTTCCGGATGCTGTGCAATTAAATTGGTGTTTTGAAAATGTTAAGACCAGCCAACGAAGGGTTGGCTTATCTGTTAGCCAACTTTCTTACTTTAACAATGATCACTGCAGATGGGAAGGCACCTTCCCATTGCAACAGTAATTATCTGCACAAACTCTCATTGAAGTTCAAATAAAAACTGATGTGCTACGTCATGATTCTCATTTGTTAACTTCTCTTGTTTGAAGTTTCTAACTCAGAATATATGTAGTCCGATTTCATTTATTAACTTCTCTTGTTTGAAGTTTCTTGTGTTAAATATTTCCCAGAGTTAAATCAATGAGAACATACCTCAGGATCAGTGAGTATACGGACGAGCGTGGACGGCTTCATCCGGCGAAACGCTTCCTCTTTCTTAAATCGTGCGTCTTGATAACATCAATGTTGGAAAATGATGTAGTAACACACAAGATAAGAAAATCAAACGGAGAGTACACACTGAATTGCCATTCACAGGCCGTAATGTTGAAGTTTAGCCATGGATGAGGAAAGCAGTTGATCACAGCTTCGGCAAGTTGTGATGGGATGAAAAAGGATACTCATTTTGAGCTCGGGGAACTTCTCGCTTACTTTGAGCATATTCAATCCACTGAAACCAGATGCCCAAAAGTTTTAAAAACATATGCACAAATTAGTGCTTTCAAGAGAAGCACATTGTGATGGGCAAATTTACTCACAAAGAACAGAATTCCGCATGCAGATGGAACAGAATTCCGTATGCCCAAAAGTTTTAAAACATATACACAACTTAGTGCTTTCAAGAAAAGCACATTGTGATGGGCAAATTTACTCATAAGGAACAGAATTCCGCATGCATTCGTCCACGAATGGATGTGTCGATGCATGCATGTTGTGCAGACCTGACGACGAAGGATATAGAAGGAATACCTGTCAATAGACGACTTTATCTGCGCATACTTCGACGGCATTGAGGTCCGCTTTCCTGCAGGCCGTGGCCGGGAGCCGCCCTGCGCAGAGAAAGCCATGAGAAGATCCGGTTAAAGACAGGAAAGCGAGAAACGCCTGAATCTACAAGACGAGGGATCGATCAGTGCTTCGAATACGGAACGGAAACAAAGGAGCACAAGAGAGCATGAAGCGATCATCATCATCATCATCATCATCATCATCATCATCCATGGCGGCGGGGAACTCACGGCAGCAGAAGAGGGGCTTCTCCGGACGCTGTCGAAGGAGGAGCGCATCGTCGTCTCCAGGAGCCCCTTCCTCAGGGTTTTCCTCCTGCTCGATCTCCTGCAGCGTAGCTATGGCGGGGGCGGGGGATGCCAAAAGCTTCCATCGCCCAACTTCTACCACATTTCGTACTCACGTACGGATACGGATACGGATACGGATACGGATACGGATGATCACATGTACGTATGCATACACGTATAGGTACAATTGCGCCATATGCACGCGTAGATGTATGTGTCTGTACAATTGTACGTACGCACGTGTGTGTGTGTGTACAATTGTACGTATGTATGTGTGTTTGTGTGTATGTCTTGCGTGTCAGCGTGAGTTTAGATTCGATTCTGCGATTTTTCTCGGATAATACGTATCGACGAACAGGAAAAAACGGAGCTTAACCTACAGTAGAGTCTGTGATTTTACGTATCTGGATGCGATTCCATGCCAAGGGTACTCCGATCGAATGCTCCTCGGCGTCTTCATGAATTCCTAGCCCCAATCTCAAGCTTGAACATGCTACGTATACGGTATATGCCCGTGTATTGCTAACTTTTAAGGCGAAGTCGATTTGCCTGCGAGAAATAATTCGTAGAACCATCTAAGCTTCGATCCCATATATTGCGAGGATTCGCTTCTGCATGCACCGAACTCGATCTTCTCGCCTTCGTCGTCTTCTTTCTTTTATGTGGGCTACCACAGATCACGATTCGGAGAGGATCCCGCTTTTCCGAAAATCTTCTGATTGCCTTGCTATGTATGATTATTTGCTTGCCTCGACGATTTTTTCCATTACGTGTCTGCCATTCTTTGCGGGCACGATGATTCGATAAGATCCATGGCTTTCGGTCGCCTGCTCGTCGTGAGGCGGGCGGGTGCTCATATCATCGGAGGCTGATGTCGCATCAGGTTCGGAGGAATATGTAGCTTCTGAGAACGAGAAGCTGCATCGTGTTCTGGAAAAGGGTCGTTCATCAGAAAGGGCTTTGGATTGTTCTATTCACCAGAATAGAGCCAGTCGGAGCAAGCCGAGTAGGACAAGAATAAGAGCAATCTGAGCAAGATAGAGCACAGTAGAGTCGAGGCTAAACAGAGGGCGGCAGAGCTGAGCAAATCGAGTAGAATAGAAATGCTAGCAAGACTGAAGGTGAGGAGAGCAGACGGAGCAGAGAATCGAGCAGATCGGAGCAGGAAGGAAAGCAAAGGCGTGGCCAAGTCGCGAGGCATGCAGAGCCAGGAAAGTCATGAGATGGGCTCGGATTCTGGAGCTACAAAAAGTCGCAAAACGCGTAGCATGGAGCCTGGATCTGTTCGGTGCCCATCGTTATCATCGATCATCAAGCCGATCGATCGTCGATCACCAAGCGATCGATCGATCGATCGTCGATCATCAAGCCGATCGATCGATCATCAACCGATCAATCGTCGATCACCAACCGACCGACCGACGATCATCTATCATCAACCGACCAATCGCCGATCACCAACCGACCGACCGACGATCATCTATCATCAACCGATCAATCGTCGATCGCCAACCGACCGATTAGTTCGACCACTCCTTGATCATCTATCATCTATCATCTACCGATCGATCGGTCGACCGCTCAATCGATTGATCATCGTCGCGTGGCAAAGGGTTTCGATCCGATCGTCCACGTTACTTACGGATCCTCTGTTTCTCTCTTTTTTTTTGCTTCTTCTTCTTCTTCTTCTTCTTCTGTAGCTCTCAACAGCGCCGACGGATCGGAGGAATATTCTGTGATTTGTGTGGTTGACAAAAGGGAGTTGTGGTGGATACAAGATTCAAGCAAAGAAGAAGAGAAGGAAGGGTATCTATCTTATCTATACCCTCCATCCATGGCTATGGCGATTGCAGAGGAGGAGGACCCACAAGAGAAGAAAAAAACACAAAGGAGAGATGAGGAGGGGGGAGGGATATGCTCCAGAATCCAGAATCCAGAGAATCCCTGCACGCCATCGCCAGGCAAACGGCTCCAGATTCATTGAACCTGGACGGCATGGAAGGTCTATATACATCTTCCTTCCTTCCTTCCTTCCTTCCGCAAGCTCTCCATAGCTTTGCTTGCAACCCCCGGTGAACCGCTTCAGCAGAAGATCCCTTCCCTTCCCTTCCCTTCCCTTCTCTGCTCGGCTTCGCAGCTTCCTGTTTTTGCCACCGGAATTTCTCTTCTAGGGCTTCTCTTCTAGGGCTTCTTTCTGTTGCTGCGGCTGCTCCAATCCCGCCATGGCCGGCAGCAACAGCATCCGCTCCAGCAACAGCAACAGCAACAGCAACAGCAACAGCAACAGCAGCATCAACAGCAACGGCAGCATCAACATCAGCATCAACAGCAGCAGCAACGGCAACGGCAACGGCAACATCGGCAACGGCAACATCAGCAACGGCAACGGCAACATCAGCAACGGCAACATCGGCAACGGCAACGGCAACGGCAACGGCAACAGCCGCGTGGAATTGAAGGAGGAGGAAGAAGAGGCGCTGCTGCTGCTGATGGAGGAGCCCCCCTCGCTGCTGGTGGGCCGGATCAAGGCCCTCACCTGGGCGGCGCGCGCCAAGGACGAGGCCCTGGCGGCGCTGCGCGCCGAGCTGGCGGCGGCGCGGGCGGCGGAGGAGCGGCTCGCCGCTCAGATGGCGGATCTGGAGGCGGAGGCGCACGCCGCCATCGCCGTGGAACGCTCCAAGAACGCGGCCATGGCCATGGCCATGGCGGCGGCTATGGCGCAGCAGCAGCAGAAGGAAGAGGCGGAGGAGGAGGAGGCGGAGAAGGAGGAGGCGGAGAAGGAGGAGGAGGAGGAGCTCTTCCTCCCTACCCCTGCGTACCTGCAAGCCATCTGCGAGAGCTTGCTCCACACCTCCTCCTCCTCCCCCGCCCCTCCCTCCGCGCAGGCGGCGCCTATGCCGGCGCTCGCTGCTGCTGCTGCTGCTGCTACGCCGCCAGAGAAGAAGCAGAAGCAGAAGCAGAAGCAGAAGCAGACGCTCAAGGCGCCCGACCTAGGCCTGCGCCTCAAGCTCTGGAACTCGTCCTCCCTGGTGCTCCAAGCAGTTCAGACCTAGAAAGAAAGACAGACCAGGTCCACTGCTGCAGGCAGAGGCGTCGACACAGACACAGACACAGAGAGGAAGGCGCAGGGAGGGAGATGATGCACAGAGCGAGCGAGAGACGGAGGGGAGATGCGAGCGAGCGAGCGAGCGAGAAATACATACGGCAGATAGATAGATCCGACCGGAGGAGAAGTCTGTTTCGCCGCAAGCTCGCCATGGATCCTTGGTCGTCCTCCTCCTCCCCGTCGTCGGCGTAGTCTTTCAGTTTGTCCTTCTTCTTCTGCAGCATCATCTCGCCATGGATTCTTCTTCTTCGTCGCCGTCTTCTTCTTCTTCTTCTTCTTCTTCTTCTTCTTCTTCTGCAGGAGCATCATCTCGCCATGGATCCTTCTTCTTCTTCGTCGTCTTCTTCTGCTTCTTCTTCTTCTTCTTCTTCTGCTTCTTCTTCTTCTTCTTCTTCTTCTGCAGCATCATCTCGCCATGGATTCTTCTTCTTCGTTGCCGTCTTCTTCTTCTTCTTCTTCTTCTTGTACAGCATCATCTCGCCATGGATTCTTCTTCTTCGTCGTCGTCTTCTTCAGCTTCTTCTTCTTCTTCTTCTTCTGCAGCATCATCTCGCCATGGATAATCCTTCCGTCCTCGTCTTCTTCTTCTTCTTCTTCTTCTGCAGCATCATCTCGCCATGGATTCTTCTTCTTCGTCGCCCTCTTCTTCTTCTTCTGCTTCTTCTGCAGCATCATCTAGCCATGAATAATCCTTCCGTCCTCGTCTTCTTCTTCTTCTTCTTCTGCAGCATCATCTCGCCATGGATTCTTCTTCTTCGTCGTCGTCGTCGTCGTCTTCTTCTTCTTCTTCTTCTTCTTCTTCTTCTTCTTCTTCTGCAGCATCATCTCGCCATGGATAATCCTTCCGTCCTCGTCTTCTGCTTCTTCTTCTCTTCTGCAGCATCATCTCGCCATGGATAATCTTTCCGTCCTCGTCTTCTGCTTCTTCTGCAGCAGCATATCGCCATGGATAATCCTTCCGTCCTCGTCTGCTTCTTCTTCTGCAGCAGCATCTCGCCATGGATTCTTCTTCTTCGTCTTCTTCTTCTTCTTCTTGTCAAAACATTTTCTGTAACACAAATTCTGCTTGCGATACAAATACATGTAATGAGAAATAGTTTTGAGTTCAATTGCTTTATTCCAGAGCAAGCCCCCAAACCCTAAACCCTAAACCCTAAACCCTAAACCCTAAACCTTAAACCCTAAAAAAAACCCCACGCGAACAATACCACATTCATTCGTTGTGGTGCCGATCCCCAGAGTGAAATTTCTGGCCATCTCGTGAGCTGCGATTCCTTTGGGAACAATCCGCGGATTCTGCCCATCGGATCGATCGAATTCGATCGTGGTTTTGGGTTCCGATCGCCTGCGAAGCATTGGGTTTCCCGATATAAATTATACGCACTAATCAGCTCATGGGAATGCCCCGTTTTGTGGGGAAGAGTAGCAGAAGTGGGATCGAGTTTACTCTAGATGGGATTCGAGTTTACTCTAGAAGTGGGATCGAGTTTACTCCGTGGTGGAAGGAAAAAAGCTTGTCGATCTGCGAAAACCGCTCAACTTTCGTGGTGGGGATTTGAGTTGGGAGAAGTTTCATTCGTGTTAGGAGAACTTACGAAAACCATTCCGATCCGGAAAAAAAAAGTCTACAGTGGGGTCGGTATTCGTATAAAATGCAGGGACCTGAATCGACGATCTTCCGCGTCTTGTGTATCTGCAAAGAGTACGCATTAGATCTTTTACCTGTTGATAATGAGCCTTTGAGAATGAAGGGACTTTTGCGCATAGGGGGAGATTGTGGATCTAGAGTCTCTGATCTGGCCCCGAGTCGGATGCAACGTGCTTGATGCCGATACGCTCCAGAGTCTCTTGCCGCAGGATCAAGTTCTTGCTATTGAAACATTCCGAATAGTAATCTTGAGGTATAGCATAATTTCTCGATTGCAAAGAAACAAATAGTAGGCATAATTTCTCACCATTAGGTATGTATATTCTGTAACATTCTTCGCTATGAAATTTGTAAGCCATTGTTTGGATACCGTATTGTTTGAAGACCCGTTAATTGCCTCATATTGTCCTTTCGGAGTAACTACCACTTCAAGCCAGATTGTCACGGCCGGAGCTCGTCGACAAGGATTGACTTGGAAGACACGAATACGACCAGAAGAAAACCAGATAAGAACAA